>CAUOQF010000140.1:0-24142 GCA_963457715.1 Argyresthia albistria | reverse complement strand
AAGGCAACCTGCCTTCTTGGGCTCTACTCACGATGCAACCTGGCTTGCAATCTGTCGCTGCAACTCACAGAAGGCAGGTTGCCTTGCAACCGCTAGAGAAGGACAGAACAGGAAGATAGACAGAGAGAGAAATACAAGTTGCAGCAACAAATCGCGAGACAGATTGCATCGTGAGTAGAGCCCTTAAAGGTCGACATATATTTGTCTGACGTGTTGTGTTGTGACGCATCAGAACGGTATCGGTTTCATACATTTTATATGGTAAGATTTTGTCAAATGTGGAGGGCATCAAAGATCAGACGGGTGTTTACTTCAGACAAGTAACATGAAGGCAAAGGACGCGCCTTGCACAAGACAGACTCGAGTGACGTGTACGCGAGGAGGCTTCTCGTTACCCTACTGGCCTGAATTATATCCCTACCCTAAGGGAAACAGCGGTGTATTCCTCTGGGAGGCCTATTTTGGCGTCAAACTGAAGTAGTAACAACAGCATTACCTGTTCCAAGATCAGCATCAGTAGCGACTCTGCCGCATCGCGGACTCGCATCGAAACTGGCTTCAGCTCCTTTTCGTCTTTCATCTTCGGCGGTTCGCCAGCATTACCTACGAAAAAAGTTGCAGACAAATTAACCACGGCTCGTAAACGAAAGTACTAGGCATTCAGAAAATAGCAAGAGGTGAAAGTAGCTGGCGCCCGGCTACTGCCCAGAAAAATCCGAGTAGCCTTAGCATGACTAGCGCGACAAGGGTTTTTGCGTGGGAAAGTGAGGGAAAGAGATTATGCGGTTTATACAGCTCTATCCTACACCAAGTTGCGACAAAAACTCGGCATGCTAAGGCTACAGATGTGTTCATCGAGACGGCCATGTAAAAGTGTCATCAAATGCTGTCTTTTTTTTGCACAAAATTGACTTTATAAAATATATCTGCTGGAAATACACAATTCTGAGAATGTAAAACCATTTTGTTCAACTTAAGACTTGTTCCTAGATCCTTGTTCCAGGACTTGAACGCAAGCCTATTCCATACAAACCCGCGTAAATTCCGAACGGAAGACTTCCGTATGTATATGGTAGATACATAGATTTAAATGAATTTACTGCGTTCGGGATAATTCCGACGGTATGCGGCCGGCCTAAGAAAATATATCTTGTCTAAACTAGCAGGCTAGCAGTAGGTTGCAGGAGCTCACCCTGACTCTTGCTTCCGGATATCCCGAGCTCAACGACCTCCATGAGCGTGGCCAGACACTCCGGGTCCGCCAGCAGCGCCGGGCACAGCCACGAAGCTAGGCACGAGTAGGCCGCCACCACGCACGAGTGAAGGTCGCGCGAGTGCGCTTGCGGCGGCCGGCTGCACTGCTGGGTGATGTAGTCGCATATGTCGCGGACGGCACGCTTGCGTTCTGTTGCCTCTGTGGGGAGTTACCATAGTTGCGGTAAACTTTATAAGTCTATTCTTGATAAGAATGAAGCGTTTCCAATTATCAAGCCAAGTTCACAGTGACCAGTTGAAGGCAAACTTTCGAACGCGAAGCCTGTGTCCTGTCCTGTGAGTGTGTGTTAACAGATTTAAAATTAAATTTCACTGCATTCTTATCACGAATAGACTTGTAGTGTGGAATTTTAATCCCGAAATAAATGCAATGTCATCTGATACTCGAACACGCCTTTTCTGGGTATTAAGGAGACCAATATACACATTATAATAGTACTTAGCAACTTACCAATGACTAATTCTACAATGGAAGGCACGGAACAAAGAAATAAATAAATGTTAATCGAAAATTCAAACTCATTCATTCATATTATTCATCGTATTTACAACAAGATATATAATTTCTCGAAAAATAACATCGTTTTGACAATCTTTTCGGATTATCCAGAACTACAGTATACCTAGTGGAATACCTCATCCGCAAGAAGACCAGAAGGGGTGCGTGAGATGACCTGCGATTCAACATGATGATAATGTGGTCCGACCGATTTCGGTCACGGCGGTCGCTTCAACTAGACGTCGTAGACGTCGCTCGGGGACTCGCATGTGGCTTATACAGGGTTTAACAGAAGGGTGTAGTCATATTTTAGGGGCTTGTTAGGGAGACCATTCTGAGTAACTTTTACTATGAAACCGATTTGATCAGAGCAACTTTATTTTTCATTGCTCCATTCCATACGTTTTGGTCCGGGCGGTCAGTTGATTTGTATAGAGAAGTAAAAATTAAAGTTGCTCTGATCAAATCGGTTTCATAGTAAAAGTTGCTCAGAATGATGTCCCTAACAACCCTCTAAAATATGACTACACCCTTTTGTTACACCCTGTATGCCCGCTGACACTTTGTGAAGTGCGAATTGCGAACCACGTGACTAGGTAGTGCGAGTGACAACTAATCAGCGAAGTAAGGTAACTCTGTGGCTCTTTTTAACACGCTTTTATTAGCTTCACTTGTATGTTTGTAACAGAATCTTCGAGCGCTCTTCTGACCCACTTGCCTTTTTCTGATTGAGCTGAAATTTTGCATATGTATGTGAGTTGGATGAATATGCAATATTTTTTGACATGGAGCTGTGTTGGAACCGGAAGGTGGCCATGGGAACTTTGTTACCAAGCGACGCAACCCTATCGTGTTTGGGCTCATTTGATTCTATTTGACAAGTACTTTGGTCCGGCGGCGGTCCAAAGCGTGTTTTTTTTCAGTTTCTTAAACTTGCGTGTAGCCACGTATCGCTCGCCTTTCCTCCCACTTCACTCGCTGTTTGCATAACAGTATCACAAACCTGGCTTATCGGAGTGCAGCTTCGCAAGTCCGGAGAGCAGCTCCAGCGCCGCCAGAGACACCTGCAGGTCCACACTCCACTTCTTGAGCGTCTCACAGACCAGGATCGTCGCCCGCACCACTAGCGCCGCCCCTGTAAGCGTGCGGAACTATAGCGCGTTGATCCGCGGAAGACTTACGGCCGTTGTCAATAACCTTTTAACCTGTTAATAACCAGGCGGTAGTACAAAAATATTAATATTATATTGACGTTGACTAAGCAATCTGTATGACTTTATGGTCAATAAGTCACTTCAACATGAAATAAAACCGGCCAAGTGCGAGTCAGACTCGCGCACGAAGGGTTCCGTACCATTATCTATATAATTGAAACAAAAAGTAAACTTTAGAAAAAACCGACTTCCACAAACCCTATTTGATTAGATTGAGTTTAATACAAACTGTAACCCCTTATCCCCCCCCCCCCCCAGGGGAATTAATTTTGTCAAATCCCATATCAGTGCTACCCCACGCTACTAAGGAACCCCTGTACAAAGTTTCATGGCTCTAGGTCCATCGGTTTAGGCTATGCGTTGCCTGCCCGTCAGCCACGCATTGTATTTGTACCTAGTATTGAGCAGATCTGGTGGCCATATGTGGTCTTCATCAGCAGTTCCGCATCACAATATTATGCTTACCGTGTGCATTTGCACGAGTTATTATGAAAAACACAAAAATCACTATAGGTCTAATCGGTCTAATTTTCCAAATCGGTCCATCCGTTTAGGCGCTATCGAGGCACATACATAAAAATAAAATTAAAAAAAAAAACAAACATACGGACGAATTGTAAACCTCCTCCTTTGGGAAGTCGGTTAAAAAAACCGCAAAAAAACACGTCAATTGTATGGGAGCCCCCTTTATATTAAATTTATTTTGTTTTTAGTATTTGTTGTTATAGCGTGAACAGAAATACGTCATCTGTGAAAATATCAACTGTCTAGCTACCACGGTTCATGAGATACGGCCTGGTGACAGACAGACGGACGGACGGATATCTTGAGATTTTAAGGTACTTTCCCTCCAGGGCCCATTCGTTTTTCCACCCTGTATATGTGTGATCTGTAACTGTATTTTTCATGAAATACCCAAAAAGTTTTGTTCAAATTATCATCTTATGTCAGAATAACTTTGTAGCTAGTTGAAAAATAACATTTAAATTGATTCAAAGCTTGCCGCGCTTTTAGGGCCTTTAGTACCTACTAAACGCCGCCGTAAGCAGCACTGTCTACAACCTACTCCTACTGGAAAACGTGAGACACCCATCTACAATTTCCGTACAATGAGGTTCACTCACTCATTATGTCAATGTCATGCAGACTGCAAAACATCATTTCAACGCACAAAGAGTATTTAATTAAAACATCACTGGCAGCCAAACTTGAAGTGGCCAAAAGGAAAAAAATAATTTCTGAGCTCTGAGATTTGTATGAAAACAAAAGTAATTAAAAACTATTAATTTTATAATTATTTTCTAAAAGTTCTACAGACTAAATAGAGACGTCGTAATTCATCAATTAATATTTAAAGTCTTTGTAGAAGTCCGGGGACGACATTGCCATATCATTTAAATTTAGTTTCATTAAAAGAAGGCTTACCTACCAAAACAAAATGGCCTTGGTATAAACTTTTCAAGCGTGTTGTGAAGACGTATCTTGTACCGAGATCACTTTCAATTTGTAATATCTCTCGTATTTCAGTATTTGTAGTTGGTGCGGCAACAGATATACACATTCTGTGAAAATTTCAGCTTTCTAGCTATTACGGTTCGTGCAGGCGGACCCGGTGACAGACGGACGGACGGACGGACGGACGGACGGACAGCGAAGTCTCAGTAATAGGGTCCCGTTTGGCACCCTTCGGGTACGGAACCCTAAAAAGAACACAAATAATTGGGTTAACATAATGGGGTTTACCGAACATGGGCGAGGCGTGGTCCGGCTCTCTGTGGTCTGAGAGCTCGACGGACGTCGCGTCGCTGCCGGCCACGCTCCCGCTCTCGGACCGGGCTGGTGATATGAGAATATATTTTTTATTCACCATACAATTTGGATTGGAGAAAATACAGTGGTCGAACAAACGTGTATGTGCAGTGATCGTTTGGGACTGACAGATTTGCCATCGCTTGTTACAGGTTGGCAAGAAAGTCTAGAAATTAAATAATGGCAACATAAGTGACATATTAGAGCACTATTGCGTGTTTTGATAGACAATCCAAATATGACATTAAAGAAAACACGCAGTAGTCTGTGAATGTTGCCATCTTTCTAGACTTTCTTGCCAACCTGTAAGTGATAGTGTGATATCATCGTACGTACAAAGGTCGCGTGGCGTGATCACGTGATCTTAAATTAGGACATTACCTGGATGTCAGAATGTTAAATGATTTTTACGAAAAACAATAATTTGCGTATTTATACGCAACACAAAGGTAGCCAACACGTGATATACAACACAAAGGTAGCCAACACGTGATGTACATTGCGTGAAAGAGCTTCGGGATCGGGATTGAGGTGTGAATTTACCTAAAGTTTGCAGTGAGACATAACATGGAGCTGTTACAACTACTTGAGTTCAACCGGTTTGATTTTAATAATTTTGGAGAAAATTCAAATTATATTTTTATTTTGTAGATTCTAGAAATTGTATATATTATTATATTTTTCTTTTTTCGAAAACTTGAAAAATAAAAATGTTATGATTTTTTTTGGGAATCAGCAGCTTAAAAATGTTTATAGTTCGGTGTTTCAAAAAATTACATGTAAAAAAAACAGTTAAACAAAAAACCCGAAATTTAACCGGTTCAATTCAAACCGCTTCAACTCAAGTGGTTGTAACAGCTCCATGTTATGTCTCACTTCAAACTTTAGGTAAATTCACACCTCAATTCCGATCCCTGATAATAATAAATACATCAAAAACGGTCTATTAAAGAAGTCTTATTACAGTGTAAAAGAATATTTAGATGACAAAACTGCGTGGTCTTTACCATCTCGGCGCACAGAAATCCAAAGAGGGGCGATGGACAGAGTCAGTTCATCTCTCTTCGGTGTATTTCCTTAGACTTAAGTAGAAATACATAAAATTGTATTTTTTAGGCCCTCACATATTTAAAAAAACCGGCCAAGTGCGAGTCGGACTCGCGCACGAAGGGTTCCGTACCATTATCTATAAAAAACCGCAAAAAAAAAAAGTATGGGAGCCCCCCCTAAATATTAATTTAATTTTAATTTAATTATTTATTTTTTAAGTAAATAATATACTCAATATATTGTGACCATTTTAAGCGTCTACCTGCTACCATTATCAATATCGAGCAAAAATGAGCAAAAAAAATCACGTTTGTTGTATGGGAGCCCCCTTAATATTAAATTTCTTTAGATTTTTAGTATTTGTTGTTATAGCGGCAACAGAAATACATCATCTGTGAAAATTTCACCTGTCTGGCTACCACGGTTCATGACTTACAGCCTGGTGACAGACAGGACGGACGGACGGACGGACGGACGGACGGACAGACGGACAGCGAAGTCTCAGTAATAGGGTCCCGTTTGGCACCCTTCGGGTACGGAACCCTAAAAGGTACGGGGGAGTTTCTTGTGCTTCTTTGCTCCATCCCTAAGCCCACAACTTCCGAACGGGCGGTAGTATTCAAAAATATTAATATTATATTGACTTTGACTAAGCAATCTGTATGATTTTATGGTCAATAAAAAAAATGACTAACTTTGACACCAAGGACAAAATGTCCCCCAACATATCGGTATAACGACAGTGCACCGTACCAATTCACAAATGCTACACAATAATAATGTTGTTTTCGGTACACTGTCTAACGTTGCATCAGCAATCAACGGCAGCCTTTAAACCGGTCTACACTACAGCAGCTGACAGCACCTACGCGCAACGCAACTCCTGTATAAGTGAGCATTTTTTTGCCTTTCTTGTCCCAGCGGTCCAACGAGAAGAGGCTAAAATATTAATGTCTTTAAACCAGTAGATCCCTAATTGGTGACCGCGAGGCGAAGCCGAGCGGTAGCCTTTACCTTTAAACGAGGAATATTTGTATGTAACGATATATGTTTTAAGTTCTAGAAAAAGCCGCTGTAGTTTTGGGTGAAATTTGCAATCTTGAATATCTGAGCCTAAAACTCACGAGGAAAACAAAATGCCTGTTTGCTTTTGGTTTGCAGCTGTTCCAAAACAGCAGCAGCAGCAAATTAATCGATATTATTGCAGTCTGATGATATGAATATAATGTTTTTTGTGTTTGTACCACCAACCACCGAGCAAAGCACGGTCCCCAGATATTATTACTTAAATATCCACAGAAATAAAGACATTTGAGAGAGATTGAAACCGACTGAAAGTGGGCACAATTCTGCCTCTGCCACCCCGTATGCGAAAAGGCGTGACGCTATGTTGGTCCCCAGGGGGGCGCGTGGTACCTCTGTAGTCCGTGTTGTGCGAGTGCGCGGCGCGGCCGGGCGCGTGCGCGTTGTGACGCACGCACTGGTACAGCGCGCCCAGCAGCGGCACCTGGTGGCGGACATGCGGACTAAGCTCATGTGGATTACGTTCTCGAGGATAATGGCTTACATGTTTTTTGGTGATACTGCTAATGCTAATAATACTATAAATAGTCTTCAAACGAACGAATTACACACTCTGTCAGTATACTCTGTCAAGGCCTGCGGTATATCCCAAGTAAATAATTTCAACGCGTATAACAATGATAGATAGTTACCACTAGCGCCGCCGTCGTCTCGACCTGAACGGCCGCTACACACAGCAGGGAGAGCCGGCCGCGCGCGGCATCGCCCAGAGTCATGCCCGCGCTGCAACACACACACACAATGTTTATTGAAATAAATCTATCATTTAGCTACATATTCAAACTGAAATAACTCAGAAACGCTGCTACTTACGACATTTTGTCAAAGAGTATTTGTTGTTCGTAATTATATTTTCTGTCGATTGGCATATGTTTTGTAGGTTTACGCGAAAAGGCGACATTTTATACTTGCAAGTTTAGGTACCCAGGCTCCATACAAAACCGACTGAAACCCGACTTCAAGCCAGTCGAGATGCAAATGACATCTACTAACGACGTAGCTCTTCTACAGTCGTGATTTATAGCAGCAGCGATTTCAGTCTCTGGAAAGACTGTAGTAACATATTGTGGGACGTGAATGTTTATGTGTGTGTAACGTCGCTGCTGTTTCTAGTTCCAACAACCCAGTGTTTCCTAGTGTAAAACCTGAAGCAATTTATGCACCTGTATATGTGTCCATGTTTGTGCCCCGTCAGGAGACCATAGAAATTGTTGTCAAATTAAATGAACTCATACTAACATACGTCTAATATGAAACTAGTAGAACCTGTGTAAACCATGTTATCTGTCAATAAACCAATTTCATTTCATTTCAACGAGCGATGTCACTTGGTCGGGTTATATTGAAGTAAAACTTCTTGGGGCACGGGGGTAAAATTTATTTAACCTCTCAACTGTGGGTTATTCATATATTTGCTTTTCAATTGCTACTAGCCGGGTGCTATCACGAGTGGCTAAGAAATGTAACGGAAATTGGAATCGGTGACGTCAGGGTCGGCTGAAGACTTTTAAAACCGCAACTATTTTGAGATATCATGGGAACCTAGGGCGATAGGTGGCTCAGGAGTGAGACAGCATAACGATGTAATGTCGTATATTTCTTATTTTAGAGAGACTTAAGAGCGTAGTCGGTCTGCGACAAAATTGAGAAATAGGTATTTGTACAAACTATTGCCGTCGCGTTGCGCCCAAGCGACCGCGCTATCAATGTGCGTGTGAGTAGTCTGTGTTCGTGTGCGTGCGTAGATACCACTCCCGCGCCCGGCCGCTTTTCGTTCTGCGGTCTTTCAGTTGCATTTGCTATCGGCATCGGTCGGCGTTTGCAGTGTTTGGCATTTACGAGCTACTTACTCGATCAAATTATTGTGTTAGACGTTTTTTATTGTTTACAGTCTATGCTTTACTGAACTGACTTGGCTTGTGTATCGGATTTTGAGTAATTATATTTACGACTAAAGAAAAAACGTAAGTACCCACCTATTATTTTTAAATATTTTACCTACTTCAAATAGATAAACGAAATGCAATACATACATATTATATTTATCTAATAGTAGATTGTTTACCAAGGGAGTAAAGAACTATTTTTAGGGCGAGAGTGTTTTTTGAATCCTGAGCGACCGAGGGATTCTAGAGTTGAGTCCCGAGTGTAACGAGGGACTCAAAAGTAGAATCCTGAGGGAGCGAGGGATTCAAAGTACATCACTCGAGCCAAAAATAGTTTTTGCTCCTGAGGTGGACATTCTACTTTTCATCACCCTCTATGAGAAAAGTAGTAAGTAATCAATAAAATAACATACATGTACCTATACAGAGTGTAACAGAAAGGGGTGTACAAGCGGAAAGAGGGACATCATTCTGAACAACTTTCACTATGGGATCGACTTTATCAGAGCAACTTGATTTTTAACTCAGTACATTTCGGGCCTAGCGCTCAGCTGATCTGTATGGTGGAGTGAAAAATAATGTTGCTCTGATCAAGTCGGTCCCATTGTGAAAGTTGTTCAAAATGATGTCCCTAACAAGCTTCTTTCGGCTTGTACACCCCTTTCTGTTAGACCCTATATTTATTTACACAATTGTCGTGATATGTTGTGTGTAATGTTTTGTTGGAAGAAATCTCTTGTTATCTATTATAATTTTCTGTATTCATTCTTGTGTTAGTACAATAAAGAAATTACGAATTACGAATATGTCCTCCACATAGTTAAAGCTTGTTTAGTATTGGCTATAAATCTTGAAAATTGGTTCAAAAAGCATTTTCAGATAACCACTAGTTTTTACATACCTATATTCCTCGTGATTTTATTGGTAACAGATCTTGTATTTGTCATTCGCGTTTGTTGTTATCATCTGGAGTTAGACACTCACTTTCACTCATATTCTTTACTCATATCCGCAAACGAAATTGAAATAATTACAGCATTCAGATTTGGCGCGCTTTGTTTACAAAATTTTCACAACTTTTTTAATTATTTGGTCCGTGTTTCGATATCAATTCTGTAAGGTTGTTTCTCCGTTGTCACCAATCGGTGTCAATCGATTCGGTTGATCGGATTATCTAATCTGTGTCGAGTACGCATTTTAGTACAAACTTTTTTTTTATTGGTTGCGTTTAGAATCGATCTCTCTTTTAATTGGCTCTGTCAGCCTGAGTGGTAGTGAAACTGATTAGTGACAGCATTTTTTTCCTTTGTACTGGCAACATTAAATTAAAAAGTTACTTTTAGTCCCTAGGGACTAAATGACCTACTTTAGTCCCTGTTGTCCGGGACTAAAGTAGATCTTTTTGAATAGATGTGATGAAAAATACTATACCTACTTATTGATAAATAACAATTTACAAATGTGGAGCTATAAGTACCTAATCATGGTAATTGTTGTTTCAGATAAACCTTCTTTGTGATGGGTAAAAGAAATAGTAGATTGTTTACCAAGGGAGTAAAGAACTATTTTTAGGGCGAGAGTGTTTTTTGAATCCTGAGCGACCGAGGGATTCTAGAGTTGAGTCCCGAGTGTAACGAGGGACTAAAAAGTAGAATCCTGAGGGAGCGAGGGAATCAAAGTACATCACTCGAGCCAAAAATAGTTTTTACTCCTGAGGTGGACACTCTACTTTTCATCACCCTCTATGAGAAAAGTAGTAAGTAATCAATAAAATAACATACATGTACTTATACAGGGTGTCACAGAAAGGGGTGTACATGCGGAAAGAGGGACATCATTCTGAACATCTTTCACTATGGGATCGACTTGATCAGAGCAACTTAATTTTTAACTCAGCACTAATTATTTTTACAACTAACTAGGTAATTTTTATCGGTGTCAATCGATTTGGTCGATCGGATTATCTAATCTGTGTCGATTACGCATTTTAGTACAAACTTTTTTTTTATTGGCTGCTTTTAGGGTCTGTCGGCCTGAGTGGTAGTGAAACTGATTATTGACAGCATTTTTTTTCCTTTGTACTGGCAACAAAATAAAAAGTTACTTTTAGTCCCTAGGGACTAAATGACCTACTTTAGTCCCTGTTTGTCGGGACTAAAGTAGATCTTTTTGAATAGATGTGATGAAAACAAAATAAAGCGCGTTTATTCTTGAGCGCTAAAAGAAAAAATAGTAGATTGTACAACAAGGGCATAAAACGCACCATTTTACCCGAGACGTATATATCCACCCGAGCCGCAGGCATTGATTGATTGACATCGTTAAAAGTAAATATTATGAAATAATTGCAAATTGAAATTACCGAGAAATAATAAGGACTTCCCGCCATTAAACTTTTTTTTTTGGACGTGCCTCCGCAGCCGGCTCTGGCCGCCGCGCCGGCAGTGGCACTTAGCATAGGTGTATGTGGCTGTTTACCTGACGACCTTTGTCAGAGTCTGAGATTTAGACGAAGATTTTACTTTATGCTCTAGAACATAAAATTTGATTTTATGCTGGCTATACCCGACATAAAGACGAACTTTACGAGCATGAGAAGTGAAAACATCATTTACGTGTAAAGCGGAAGATTCATTTTGCACCGCGCACGGTATTATCTAAGTAAGTATTTAAGTACCTATAAAGAGGCTGGAATCGACCTTGAATAGCATAGCCGGAATCCACTTACTCCAGATGGCCAGGCAAAAGGGGTGTTATGACTTTGACGTGTGAGTCACTCTGTCTGTGTATCTGTCTGTGTGTCTGTCTCTCAGCTCGCGGAGCGTAAACGGGTGAACCGATTTGAATATTGTTTTTTTATTCGTAAGTAGATTTTTTGGAGCATGTTGTTGTGGTATATGTCGAGCTGGTCTGATGATGGACTTCGAAGGTGGAAGTGGGAACCCTAAGATGATTACTAGTAAACCCGTCGAATTTGGGCTCATTAGATTCGTAGTGGCAAGACCTTTGAGAATATGGTACCATTGGGCTGATCTGATAATGGAGTGCGAAGATCGAAGGTGGGAGCTGGAACCTTGGGATGCTTACTAGTAAACCCATCGAGTTTGGGCTCATTAGACTCGTAGTGACAAGACAACAGAATAAATACACTCGTAGTGAAGACGAAATATGCCGGTAAGAGAAAGGGTGGAAATGAGAACAGAATAAATACACATATTCAATTATTCATTGATCGATATTGTTTTGTTTTATTTAAAACTAGCTGCCCGTCGCGACTTCGTTCGCGTGATTCCCTAACCCTGCTTGATAACTACCCTTACCCTACCACTATCCCTACCCCTACCCTACCCCTACCCTACTCTACTCCTACCCTACCCCTACCCTTACCCTACCCCTACCCCTACTCTACCACTACTCTACCACTACCCTACCTATTTTCCCTTAAGATGTTTTTTTGTTATTTTCTTATTCTGGACGGAGACAAATGCAACAAATCAAAAACCTTGAAAATCGATCCAGCCGTTCTCGAGTTATAAGTGTTCGAACAAACAAACACGACTTACTTTTATATATATATAGATAGCCAATCTTCTTTTGTGTTCTGATTCCAAAAAAGATAAAAAAAAAAATATTTTTGCTTTTGGAGAATAAAATTAAAAGCTTCAATTCTGTAAAATAAATAGGCGGTTCAAAGGATTTTTCCGTGGAAACGGCATACAGATACCAAACTCTGTACAAATAATATCGATAATGACGGAAATCACTACATTATCGATAAAAAAATCGACAGTTGTCACTTCCCTATTTGTATACGTATTAGTCTGACCCCCCCTTACCCTTGATCTTTCCCCGTAATGTGCGATAGGGACAACCGCAGCTCAGACCGATTTTCACTACAAAATCTTGACAAGATCGATGCTTTGTATTCCCCTGTTTTCTCCGCCAAACCTGCGCCGATTCAAATATGTTTGGTGTTGAAATTTAGAGGAAGAGTAGATCTATGTTTCTATTATTTTGTTTTAACGTAAAAACTTTTCATATTTGTCTGGTAGTCATCTGAATATGACAGTAAAAATTAGGTATTTTTTAGGTTTTCGAAAATTCGTATCTGTTTTGGTAATTATTTTTTGGGAAAAAGTAAATGACAGGGACATACATACAGTACACCTAGATTTTATAAAAAAAAACGAGTCCTCTAGAGGGATAAACCAGGAAGGAAATAGGGGAATACGTTTGTATGGAAAAATGCTGATAGGATACCCTCTTAAACTAAGTTACAAAGCTATTTATATAAATCTAAATGCTTACCTAACATATTGTACCTATGTGCGTCACAATATAGTGTTTGAGAGTGTGAGTGTAATTCATACACTACACCTCCCCCGAAAGTTAAGGGTTCACCTCCCTATTTGAAAAAAAAAATGTGTCGCACATAAGTTAACACATTTTTTTATGAAATAATATTTAAAAAAAAATAAACACTTAAGGTAATTAACAATTACATACGAATTATTAGTTAAATAATTTTGTATTATTTTTATGATTCTTCAAAATTTTAACATTACACTTTAAATCTTCTAACACTTCAAATGGACCTAAGTATACATCATCTAATTTACTACCTGTCTGATTTTTCAATAGTATTAAATCACCTTTCTTATAAGTAACTGTATTCATTTTCTTATCATATCTTACTTTAGTATTTAATTTACACTGTAACAAATTATTCCTAGCATCTAACTGAGCTTTCTGTAGTCTAAATTTTAATTCTAAAGGATAATCATCATAATTATACAAAGGATCTATAGATTGAATGTTGGTCAAATTACTTGGTAAATTACACATTTTCCCAAAAACTAACTCATACGGTGTATACTGCGTATGTGAATGTACCGTAGTATTGAACGAAAAACACCAAAAGGGTAGCCAAGTGCTCCAGTCGCTAGTGTTGTTGGCACACTGGATGCGGAGGAAAGCGCCTAAGCTTTTGTGGCTATTCTCAAGGGCACCTATAGTCTCATGATGATACGCTGTCGAATTAATCTTATTAATACCTAGTAAACTACAAACTTCTGTCATCACTGCTGACATATTCTCGGTTCCTTTATCAGTTATTATTTCTGTAGGTATACCGTATCGTAAAATAAAGTTATTAACTAATACCGATGCGACAGAAACGGTGTCTTTCCTTTCTAAAGGATACGCCTCTACATATTTACTTAAATTACACTGTACAGTTAATATATACCTATAACCATGGTTGTCTATATCTAATGGACCCATTATATCTATACTAATTCGTTCAAAAGCGCTTGTTGGGGTGGTTGTTATAACCATTGGTTCCCGTGTATGCTTATTTGTGTGTTTCTGCATCTGGCAGAGTTTACACTTTTTCACATATTCAGTAACGTCATTATAAAGACCTGGCCAGTAGTATAGTTTCCTAATGTTGTTTAACATTCTATTTACCCCAGCATGACCGCTTGTGGGTAATAAGTGGAAGTCATTTAAAATAATTGTCATGTCATCTTTATTCGTAATGCGACTAACGCCTTTTACTATCAATAATCTTGGAATTGTACAATTCATAACTTTTAATTCTCTTGATAAACACGTTAAAAAGTTTACATCTCTTTTTTCTTTTAAAACTATTAACTCCTCAATTTTAGATTTTCTGCAAAGGGACTCTAGTTCTCTCGCTATTTCACTCACGGAACATAACGATCGAGAAGTAAGGTATATAACAGACATTGAGGGAACGTAGACACATAAATTATTTGCACTAGTGACTTTTTCTACGTTTCTAAACTTTGAGTAGTTTTTACATGTAATCATCAACTCTACTAAATCAGTATTTTTCGGTCGTCTGAGAATTTCTACTGCTCGAGGTTGATCAGACCTTGAACTAGTGGAAATCTCATTGTCAGTCAAGTCAGGCTGTAATCTTCTTTTCTGCGCTCTAGTCATGACCAATACAACGTTTTCATGCATTTTTTTCAAATCTTGACTATTTTTAGGAAGTTCTGATGGTCTCGGAAGACGACTCAATGCATCTGCAGCTGCGTTGCATCGTCCCGGAACGTACTCTATATCAAAGTCGTATTCTTCGAGATAAAGTCTAAACTTTGTTAATCTACTCGATGGATCGGTCATGTTGAATAAATAAATCAGTGGCTTATGATCAGTTCGTATGAGAAACTTTCTGCCGTATAAATAAGGTCTAAAATGCCTAATTGCCCATACGATTGCTAACAACTCTAATTCAATAACAGGATATCGGGTTTCAGCTGGTTTTAAGTTACGGCTCGCGTACGCTATCACACGACCATTCTTGTTAGACAATACGGCGCCTAGCCCTATCTTTGACGCGTCTGTCTGTACAGTAAAGCTATTGCTATCTGAAAAATCTGGATAATCAAGTACTGGTGGCTGAATAAGGGAGTTTTTCAATGTTTGAAATGCATTTTCGCATTTCGAGCACCAGTTAACCACTGCATTTTTCTTAGATAATTGAGTTAAAGGGTGTGAAATTTCTGCAAATCGTGAGATGAATCTTCTATAATAATTGGCAAACGCAACGAACCTTTTAACTTCTTCTACGTTACTAGGTCGTTGGTAATTAACTAAAGTCTCTATTTTCGATGGGTCTGGCGAAATTCCTTCTGCTGTGATTTTATGACCTAAATACATTATCTCCTTACGTAAAAATTCGCATTTAAGTGGATTTAACTTCATATTTACTTCTCTAAGTCTGTCTAAAACACGTATCAAGTTCCTATTGTGATCTTCTATGCTATTTCCAATTACGATACAATCGTCTAAGTAAATAAAACATTTTTTGTAATTTAATCCTGACATAGCTATGGTCATTAATCGAGAGAATGCACTTGGGCTTGTTTTAAGTCCCATGGGGCACCTCTTCATCTGATACATCTTATCGACTGTGAAGGCTGTATACTTGCGCGATGACTCATCAAGTAACAACTGATAATACGATTGTGACAAATCTAATTTCGTATAGTAAATGCAATGTGATAATGATTCAAGAATCTCAGTTATGTTCGGTAAGGGAAATTTAATGTCCTGAATATTGTTATTTAACTGCCTGTAATCTATTACAAGCCTCCATTTCTTCTCACCTGACTTATCTGTCTTTTTCGGTACAAGAAGAACGGGGCTGGACCACTCGGAAACGGTTTCCTCAATAATGTCGTTATCTAACATGTCCTGAATCTGTTTCTGAACCTCATTATTCAATGCCTGTGGAAGCCTGTAAGGTTTTTTGTACACTGGAGTAGTATTTTCCTTTAATTGTATGGAATGATGCAATAAATTAGTAACAGATAATTTATCTCCTGGTAAATGGAAAACATCTGCGTACTTAGCACAAATTTTCTGAATACCCGTTAATTCTTCTTCGTTTAAATATGACGATAAATTTAACAAATTCAATAGGGTGCGAACTCTGTCTGGACTTATCTTCCTCTCAGCAAAATGACATACGTCAAAATATTCGTCTAATTCGTGAGTCTCTAGAGTAGAACAATCAATATCTATTTGTCTATCCGTGGTATTTAATATTCGAATAGGTATTTTGCCATTTGCCGGTTTTGTGATAATTCCCGCAACAAAAACACCTTCCTGAATCTCGGTCGCTAAAGTCACACAATCTCTGACCGCTGATGTTGGGATGTATTTTACTATCTCACAACGTGGTCCTATACTATGAATATAGTTTTCTGTAGTCTCTATCGGGATTGTGACAGATTGACTTTGGTTCTTCAAACTCAAAGTACCATTTCTGTAGTTAATTATCGCTTGATAGCAAGTGAAAAAATTCTGTCCTACAATTCCATCTGCACTGCATGATAGTTTCTTAAAAACGTAAAACTTTTGTTTAAAAATTAACCCATTATATTCTACATTTAAATTGACATATCCCTCTGAAACTAAACTACCACTTATACCATTAATCTTTATTCTATCCTCAATAATATTTTGTACAAAACTACATTTTCGTAACCATTCATACCTAATCACACATATACTTGCACCACTATCTACTAAAAGACCTATCGGTTGATTATTTACGCTACATGTTATTATAGAAGTATTATTCACGTTACAAATCGTCAAGTTAGGCACGAAAAAATTTTTCGCCCTCAGCAAGATTGTAGTGATTGCTGTCGGTCGCGGCGTCTACGTCAGGGCGTATGTGCTGTACGCGCTGACTGTGCGAAATTCGGCCTCGGCCATGAGTGCCTCTGTTCGTTGAACTCTGCCAACGACCTCTTCCTCTATGACCTGAATTCACGTAAAGTGACGAATTCGACGTGTTAATATTATTCCTAAATCCGTTTTGATTATTACCGTATGACGACCTGAAAGAACTCCTAGAAAACCTGTCGTTCCTAGATCGGTTGTTTCCACGATACTGACCCCTAGTATTTTGCGTGCGGTTAAAATGAAACGACGAGGGCTCTGTCGATGACATCGTTTGTTCATCCAGAGCAGCTCGTATGGATTCTGTCAGTGAGGAAAATTGCCTCGAAGCAATAATCGTACTCAATCTTGAGTCAGACAATCCATCTGCAAAGCGCTTCATGGCAGTCTTTTCATTGAGAGGCCTAAATTATTATTAAATCTCATATCTCTCTTCATTACCATCGGCCTGGGCTATTGTAAGATTTACAAATAGCTGTTCCAACTCTGAACCAAAAGACTCTATCGTCCTACGTCCCTGTCTAGATCTATAAAGCTGAGATTGTAAGGCTTCAGCAGATTTCTTCGGTACTAAGAACTTAGTCATATCGCTAACTAAATCGCTAACGCTTGTATACGATGATCTCAATCTTAACTTTGCACTTGCTGAAAGTCTGGTTTTCAACACAAATTCTATCAGTATGGTTCTTGACTGTTCTTTAATCATTGAACTATATAACTTAATCCCATCTATCAACTGCTTAGTGACTTGCTCTTGTCCTGTCATCACAGGTAACAAGGCAATCGCTGTCTTGAAATCAAATTCACTAGCCATTGTGGATACCATTTCCGAACTATTATCACAAGTCTGGGATGAAGAATCCTTGAAGGTAACTAACTCACAAATCCTGCTATATATCCTATGTATTTCTTCTATTAAACTCTTAGCAATTGGCACATCTTCTGCACTAATACTCGACTGTTTGATCTTTTCGTTCAATACCGGTATAATTCTTGTTAGTTCACTTTAACTAAATATTCCCTTAAGTAATCTAATTTCAAACGCAAATTCTAATTCCTGAGACATAGTAACATTACAAATTCAATAACTATTCGCCTATCGCTGCAACAAATAATTAAAAATAACACAGTACATAATTATAACTTACTTGATAGCTGAGCTGGTAGATTTAACTAATGTAGGTCGAACGTGACGAGGCTGGCGGCGACGGCGGCGGCGGCGGGGGGCTGACCATGACGGCGGCGGCGGGGCGGACGACGGCAGCTGGGCACTCCACGAGGCAGGAAGTCATCTTCTTGAGGTGGCCGGGATAGCCCTGACCGTTTCGAGCCGGGAAACCCCTGGACTCCCCTTCCGGTCGCAGTCAATCTTGAATACGAGTCGGGTCACCCTGTACTCCCCGTCCGGTCGCAGTAAATCTTGATCGTCGCGTAGCTGGAGTTTATATAATTATCTTCAAATAAGGGCCGCTCCGTTTTCTGGTTTTCTTCATAACGTGGATTTTCAGTTTTTCTGCATAATTTTCAATGGGTAGTCTTCAGTATCGTCTTCATTCTTCAGTTTCATAACGTGGATTTTCAGTTTTTCTGCATAATTTTCAATGGGTAGTCTTCAGTATCATCTTCATTCTTCAGTTTTCTTAACGTAGATTTATATAATTATTGGCGTCATAATATTTCACGGACGTCTTGATCTTCATTCTTCATCAACGCTGGTCGCAGGTGGCCTGCAAGGTCGCCATGAGATATCATGGGAACCTAGGGCGATAGGTGGCTCAGGAGTGAAACAGCATAACGATGTAATGTCGTATATTTCTTATTTGAGAGAGACTTAAACTAAGTTACACAGCTATTTATATAAATCTAAATGCTTACCTAACATATTGTACCTATGTGCGTCACAATATAGTGTTTGAGAGTGTGAGTGTAATTCATACACTACAATTTTCAATACGGTTTTTAACTAATCAGATAAGATAATAATACATTCGTACAATAAAGAATGTTAATTAGTGAGAGAAAAACCTGATGAAACGTTAACAAATAAAAATTGTTTTAAGCATTCTTCCACGAGTTCTTGATTTCCGGTATGGCCAAAACCAGTGACGTGACCAAAAACTACTTCGTTCAACCTCTTTGTTGGAACCGGAACTTATGTTTGACAGTTGTGCGATGCGATCCATACAGTTTGTAAGAAAAGAGTTTCATCAATGTCACACGGGTCGATATGGATTTCTAAAATGATGAACGAATCGTTTTGTGGCCGGTAACTATGGAATAGGTACCTAAAACGCGCTGCGTAGTCGCGCAACGGGCAGCTAGTAATCGCATAAAGTCACTTAGAATCATCCAAATGTGATATTTAGTTTTCAAGCAAATTCCGATGTGATGGATGGCTGCATTAAGACTTCTTGAAAACAATAAGTAGGTACCTAGAACTGTTCTAAAGCCACTTTTTATTATATAGTGCAGTTCAAGTCACAAATTAGCAGTTTAGCTACTAAGTACGTGTTATACCTACCTATTTAATGTTTATCTGTAGTAAACGGCCAAAGCGAGGTCTACAGCTTACAGAGCCATAAGTTTAATGGCTTATTGTTTCGCTTATTTGTTTGTATGTAATTTTTGTAATACATATTTTAAAGTTGAATTGTTGTTATAACTGTTGAAATTATACGATTTTGATTTTAATAAGCTTTTGTAATTTTAAAGTTAATGCTTCATGCCAGTCAATAATGTTGAAGTAAAATATCAAAATCGAGGTATGTCGTATGGCGGACTAAGGAAATGTCAAGAATAAAATTAAATAAGAGTTACGTCATCGCTTCGCGATGAAGTAACCCTAAAAAATCCTAGCAAAGTAGGTATGTATAGGTTAGCGGGGGTAGCATAAGGCACGCCAGTCACCCCAGCCACGCATTTTGTCACAATTTAATGTCATATCATAATGAATGCGCGCTATTTTATGGAGAAACATCATTGAGACGCGAAAGGAGTTGGCAATTTGGCAAAATGACTGCCCCAGACATGTACAAAGACTTCTCAACAGCCAATTAATAGCATTTAAATATTCTCTCATAAATTACTGCGTCTTTAGTTAGTTTGTAGAACTTGAAGGAAATGATTAAATAATTAAGAGTTGTCAGTTCATACTCTATGATTCCGCCATTGATTAGTGACTTTTGCCATCGTTAAAAATAACATGCAACATAATTGCCAATTGCCAACTAGCAAAACTGTTGAAAACAGGAGGTTTCCAGAGGAGTGGCTAGATGGCGTTATGTTGCATGTTATTGCAAAATGGTGCTTATTTCTAGCGACGGCAAAGGTCACGGAATCATATTGGAATCACGGAGTATTGAGTAACAACTCTTATTTACCTATATTTAATTATTTTCAACCGACTTCAAAAAAAGGAGGAGGTTCTCAATTCGACCCGTATGTTTTTTTTTTTTTTTTTTTCTATGTTTGTTACGCGATTGCTCCGCCAATTATGAACCGATTTGAACAAATCTTTTTTCGGCGTATAGGTAATACCTCAAGGGTGGTCCCATTGACACCAGGTCAGGATCTGATGATGGGATCCTGGAGAAATCGAGAGAACTCTTCAAATATTATAGGCAGACCTATAGTGATTTTTGTGTTTTTCATAATAACTCGTGCAAATGCACATGGTAAGCATAATATTGTGATGCGGAACTGCTGATGAAGACCACATATGGCCACCAGATCTGCTCAATACTAGGTACAAATACAATGCGTGGCTGACGGGCAGGCAACGCATAGCCTAAACCGGTGGACCTAGAGCCATGAAACATTGTACAGGGGTTCCTTAGTCGCGTGGGGTAGCACTGATATAGCATTTGACAAAATTAATTCCCCAAGGGAGGGGGGGGATAAGGGGTTACAGTTAGTATTAAACTCAATCTAATCAAATAGGGTTTGTGGAAGTCGGTTTTTTCTAAAGTTTACTTTTTGTTTCAATTATTTTCTTCAAGTTCTACAAACTAAATACAGACGCAGTAAATTAAATTTATGAATGAATATTTAAATGCTATTGGCTGTTGAGAAGTCTTTGTACATGTCTGGGGCAGTCGTCCATATATTGATTTAGCCATCTTCTTTGTCATTTATCTGCGCGACTGAGGTGAGTGGCAAGCCTTATGGTAGCCCCGCAGGTACACATTAACTTGGAATAGTTGAAAATACGTACTCGATCAATTAAATAAAGGGACTGGGCACAGAGACAAGCAAAGCAATGCATACATTTGAGCGAGACGGCTTAAAGACGTGACGTCAGATGGTATATAATCTGAGCGAGATGCAAATAGTAGTGACACTATTGAATGAGTTAAGTATATCACCACGAGCGCGACAAATTGTAGATAAGGAATGGTGGGAAATAAATGACATGACGTATTAAAAGTAAGTACAAGTATAAAATAATTTCAAATAATCGGACGTCTGAAACATAAAAGTAACTTGAAGCAGAGATTGGATCTCAAAATTGGAAATTTAAATCTCTTTTAGTATAGGTAGGTATAGGTGTATAGTATAGGTACCACTTAATGATCTAGCTACAGAAGTTTTACTTCTAACACGTGTACGGTGCTACACGCGTATATTTTTTTTACTATGGACTTTGTTTATAAACATACGGTCTCCTGCGGGGCTACCATGAGGCACGCCACTCACCTCAGTCGCGCATTATACAACAATTTTATGTCACATTTCGTGACTCAATGACGTTTCGCGCCGCGCGCCACCGGTGACCCGTAGCAACGAGCAAGATGTCAACTTTGAGTCGCGACTTTAGGCGTTTCGTGTGACAAGTTTGACAACATCTCCGGAGGGTGCGTTTCATGCTCGAGTTGCGACTCTTTACAGTTTTGCGTGGCTGTGTGGAAATTTTGTAACAATTCGCGAGTTAGTAAAACGATGCGCACGCGCTTGTTTTAAGTCGCAGGCAGGTGTTACTTTTGTCACTTGAGTGGCGTGGCCTCACGGTAGCCCTGCTGACGGGGCCTATACATTACTCACTATTCATTACAGCCTGGGAACTCAGGCACGGGCAGGCCTCTATAGTGGTGGGGGAATGCTTGCAACGACAGCAGCAGGCTTATCGCCGCCTTGCGCAGCTCCGTCTTGTCTATGCCGGCGCACTCCAGCTTGGGCTCCGGCTCCGGGAGGATCCGCTCCAGCGCCGAGATGAAGTCCATGACTAGGACGAGCACGCCGTCTAGGTCCAATCTGCAAGGGGTATGGGATGTTATCAAATATGAAAAAAGACTACTGGGTCATTGAGTCTGTAAGATATGGTGTTGTTTTTATGCATGAACACAAGTGCTACGTGCCTGTATACAAGAGCTATGTGCATGCATACAAGAGCTTTGTGAATGTATACAAGTGCTATGTGCCTGTATACAAGTGCTATGTGCCTGTATACAAGTGTCGCACTCACCGGAAGATGTCCCTGGCGTGCTGCAGCACGGCCGGCGCGGTGTGCGGGTCGCGCAGGCCGCGGTGCAGGGCGGCGTAGGCGCGCGCCAGGTAGGGCGCCAGCACGCCCTCTCGCGACCACGCGCTGCACAGCACGCGGCACACGGTGCCCAGCGCGGACGCGCGACCTGCAACAACATACTATTTATTCCTATGCTGATGTCAAACTCTTGATGTAAAACGGTATCTTGTATTTATGTCCATCAATATATAGCGACACCAATTTTGCATTATCTCTTGCAAAAACAAAAACTACTAAAACTAGGTCAATATTCAAAAAAATGCTGGTTCTACGGACATTTTGCTAGAGGGCGGCTGCCGCCCTCTAGCAAAATGTCCGTCGGCGGCCAACGGCGGCGGCTATATTTTGATGGAAAAAAATACGAGATACCGTTTTAAAAAAGTGCTCGCGAAAAAAATGCAAAATTGGTGTTCCTGGTGATAGTAAGTTCATTTATCCTTTCCATCCTGGGTTTGCTGGAAGAAATCTCTCGATAGAGATAAGCTCGCCTTTGTACATGTCATTTCCATTTTTAATTGTCACAATGTATTGATTTGTGTGCAATAAAGTATAAAGTAAAGTAAAGTAAGTCCAAGATTTCTTTGCAGTGGTATTATTTTTTGATAAACTAATTGGGAATTGTATATTTTTTTGAGAATCTGCATCCGACACGATAACATACTTGTCGATACCAGTTTTGAGTGTCCGTCCACTTACACAACCGAACCGAACCGTACCGAACTTTTGTATGTCGCCGTTAGGAGACACCGGGTGCTGATATATCAAATAGTACTATTTTTCCATACATTTTCATACGTGTTTCTTTTTGTTATTTTTATTACTTTAATAACCCCATATCGCATTTTTTTACAGGAAGCTCTTATGTCATTAATGATGTCATTTCTGATGATGACTCCAACCTTGATTTTGTGTCTGATGATGAAGTCTGGGCCAGTGATAACAGTTAGGTTCCGGAACGGTACAGCTCTGATTTATTAAAATAAACCGCAAACATACCACAAGGACCTGCAAATGAATCAAGAACTGCTCTTAGGACTGCTCAGAGTAGAACCCCAACCATACCAAACGCGCAGAGTATGTTGGAAAGCAAGTAATGATTTTCATCCCCCGCAGTCAGCTTTAGATTTTACAGAAGTGTGTCAGGTGCCAGGAAGCAGCGAGTGTTCACTTTAGTCCATATGACTAACTTTTCAAAGTATATTCCAGGAGATATTCCCTATATAATAGCCTTTTTACTGAGCCTTCTAAAGCTGCGTACTTACTAAAGTATGGCTCGAGTTTGAATGCAACTGCTTATAAATTATAGATATTCTTTCATATCATTATTATCATGAAGTCTTACATGAAGTTTCACAGAATAAGAAAATCTTGGAAACAAAAGTCCAGGAGTCCTGTGATCGCGGACAAGATGACCAAGATAGTTAATCCAACCTGAGATCTAATTTCAAAAGTGTTATTGATACTGATGTGACTGAACCTGTCAAGGCAGACACAAACTTCTAGAAAGTTCAGACATTGCAGCCATTGATGGATGTCTATTAGTCTACTCAATGTTTTCTCTCAAGAACCCTGCAAAGATGAG
>CAUOQF010000139.1:0-25688 GCA_963457715.1 Argyresthia albistria | reverse complement strand
AGTAATGTCGCTCAAGACGTCGCAGGCGCAGAACTTTGACTTGGACCTGGAAATTAAATACACTCGTGTTAAGGTGATTAAGCTTCGGTTTAGACTGACTGGGATTTTTGCAATGAAACAAACGTGCTGTCTTGACGATATTATATTGGCAACTAAACCTACGAGAAAATTCATCGTATACCTATACATACCTATAGGTAGGTACATCAGTGGACTGTATGTGCTGCTTAGGTATGGGTACGTTCAACAATAGAATAAAAGTAGGTAATAGTAGTAGGTATCTTATTAGCATAATTATACTACTTAGAATCTAATTGGACATTCCGCCCACCAAGAACTTAGTTCTTTATCCATTGAAACAGTAAAAACAACTCTGGAAACAAAATGTGATAAAATAAACTAAGTCGAATTATGACCTATTGTAACTTCACTAAAATCTATAGTATAGTACACAAATATACACAGAAAACAATGTAAATTGTGAAAAATTCAACAACCATAGTACCTAAACATAATTCGTTAACTATTTTCACTTTAGATAAGTTAACTAAACTCAACTTAAAATTAAAGTAGAACCTAGGTAGGTGTATTTCTTAAATCCGCCCACCATGATCAGACTAATCTAATACAAACATAAACAAGTGTCTTGATTTTTAAAGAAAACATATTCCTTACACTTGAGTACACCAGACACAAAATATAACTAGGTATATTTCATTTCGTTAACACACATATTTTACTAACTGGACGCTTATATTCTCCATTCTTACATTTCACAGACACAACTCTAGTAACATTATCAGGTCCTGTATGTTTTTGTATAATTATACCGAGCAACCACTTAGATGGAGGCATATTATCTTCCTTAATTACAACAATATCATTAATTTCAGGCTCAGTAGATTTAGAATTCCATTTATATCTCTGATTTAGAGTTGTTAAATACTCCTTATACCACTTGTTCCAAAAATCTGTTACAATTTTTTGCGTTAAGCGCCATCTATCTAAACTACTTAAATTACATTTTGTATAATCTTCATCTACCAGATTTATTAGAGGCTCACCTACCAGAAAATGGCCAGGTGTCAAGGGGAGGGGGTCATTAGGGTTATCACTAAGTAAACTGATCGGGCGTGAATTCATACAAGCCTCAATTTGTGAAAGGACAGTAGCCAGCTCCTCGTAAGTTAGTGTACTATTTCCGACAACCTTACGCAAATGTAACTTCATTATCTTATTTCCTGACTCCCACAAACCTCCGAAATTTGGTGAGTGTGGTGGTATGAAGTGCCATGTTGTTCTGTGCAATGTGAGTAATTCGGCTATTTCTGTAGGAAGTGACGATTTTGCACTGTCAAACATCTCTCTCAATTGTCTATCAGCGCCTACAAAATTAGTACCATTGTCACTGAACATATCATGACAAAAACCTCGACGACTAGTAAATCTCCGAAACGCAGCTATAAACCCTTTTGCTGTCAAATCAGTGACAGCCTCTAAATGTACAGCACGTGTGACCATACAGACAAAAAGACATATGTAGCCCTTATAAGACTTAGAACCTCGTCCTGGTGAAAAACGAATGTTAATAGGACCACAGTAATCAACGCCTGTAGACGCGAACGGTTTACTGGGTTTCACTCTCGCTTCCGGTAGCAGACCCATGAGTGGGGCTGATTTCCTCGTTGAATATCTCAAACAAACCACACATTCTCTTAAAACCTTTTTTGCTCGTTCTTTCGCTCGTAAAATCCAATATTTACTTCTCAAGAAGTTTAACATCACTTGTGGACCACCGTGTAATGTCTGAAGATGAGCATCAACAATGATAAGCGTTGTTAAATGACTTTTAGCAGGCATAACTATTGGATGACTCATATCATAACACGCATCCGATTGAGCAATGCGTCCCCCCACTCTTAATATTCCCGTTTTATCAAAAAAGGGACAAAGTGTACGCAGTTTACTCTTTCTTGCAACATGACCGTGAATCTTTAACTGTTTTATTTCACTAGAAAATTCGCGCTCTTGTACTTGCCTTATGCTTGATAATAAAGCTTCATTTAATTCTTTTGGCGTAATAATCTTGGACACCGGTCGGTCACACTTAGGCAATTTAAAATTTAAAACTCGTCTACAGTATGCAATTACTTTTAACAACCGTGATAATGATGAAAATTTTGACCATATAAACTCATCATCGACGTTAGATAAAACAGTTAAAGATTTAATTCTTTCTTCCTCATGCGTTTCCTCAACATTAATATTGTCTCTTAGTATTTTAGATTGCGACAGCCATTGCGGACCATTCCACCACAATGGATGCGTTAACAACTCATGTGGCTGTAACCCTCGCGACGCACAGTCCGCGGGATTATCCTCAGTTGGAACGTGATTCCATTTCTCGTACTCTAAAATGTTTAATATCGTGGATACCCTATTGCTCACAAAAGTAGTCCAACGACTAGAACCTCCCTTTAGCCATGCTAAAACTATGGTGGAGTCCGTCCATCCATACATATTCTCTTTGGGGATTTGCATGACTTGCGACACTTCGCATATAAGTTTGGCAGCTAAAGCCGCACCACACAACTCAAGTCTAGGGATAGAAATCTCCTTTTCGATTGGTGCAACCTTAGTCTTTGCAGTTATTAAGTGTACATGGACATGATTTGCTTCGTCTACTACTCTTATATACATTGACGCTGCATAGGCTAATTTAGATGAATCTGAGAACACGTGTAACTCTGTCTTACATGCTAATGTTATATTTAACCATCTCGGAACTTTAACCAATGTTAAGTCTTTCAGTTCGTCTCTGTACCTTAACCACTTTTCGAGAAGATCCTCTGGCAGACAATCGTCCCATTCCAGACCTGATTTCCATAAGGTTTGGATTAGGATTTTTGCATTGATTACTACTGGTGCAATAAAACCTAAAGGGTCGTAGAGTTTGGCCACGTCTGACAGCACCTTTCTTTTAGTAATCGGCTCGTTCATCTCTGGTAAGTTAAGCACATACTCAAAATTGTCACTCTCTCTATTCCAGCTCACACCTAAAACTTTTATAGAATTGTTTAGTTTTATAGTCGACTGCTTATCTTGTAGACAAGTTTTTAAAATGCTATCTAAGAAACTGACATTATTACTGTTCCATTTTTGGAGCTCAAATCCACCTGACATCATCAACTCATTCATCTCGTTATAGATTTGTACAGCCTCAGATACCGTCTCACTACCAGTCATCAGATCGTCCATATAGAAATCTTTCTTTGTAATTTTAGCAGCCAGTGAATATTTTGACTCTTCTAACTCAGCCAGCCGCTGTAAAGATTTGACTGCAAGGTACGGTGCACATGCTGTGCCAAAAGTTAGTCGTAAAAGTTTGTAATGCTGTATGGGTTCGGAAGGGTCAAATCTCCACACAACTCTCTGAAAATCAGTATCTTCACTCGCAACTCGAATCATTCGATACATCTTAACAATGTCCGCAATTATGCATATTTTATGACTTCTCCATCTCATTGGTATGTGTCTCAAGTCTTGTTGTAACCGTGGGCCAACAAGAAGTTCATCATTCAATGATACGTTGTTGGTTCCCTTACTGGACGCATCAAAAACAACTCGCACCTTGGTAGTGTCTTTATCTTCCCTCACTACCGCGTGGTGGGGAAGATAAACAGCTTTTGGATTCTCACTCTCTTCTTCTGTGATTGGTCTCATGTGATTCATACTCAAATACTCTTTAAACACTCCGTTGTATTCTTCTCTCAGTTTTGGTTCTCTTGTTAATTTTCTCTCTAGACCTTCTAACCTTTTGATTGCTCTCTGTTTAGTATTACCATGTTGACACTGGGGTTCATCATTTGCAAATGGTAATTTCACAACGAATCTCCCTTCATTATCTCTCACAGTTGTTAAATCAAAAAAGTTCTCACATGCTTTCTCGCTCTTAGTCATCTCTTTCTCAATTAGATCAGGTTCATTCTCAATCTCCCAAAATAGTTTCAGTGAATCATCATCATTCATGTTAACATGCATACTTATGATACTATCTTTGCTCTCACTTTCATTCTCTCGCGACAGCCTACCAGACAAAATCCATCCAAAGATAGTATTTTGTGCCATCAAATTTTCCTCAGAGTGTTTCTTGATTCCATCAACCAATATCTCAGCATAAACCTCTGCACCTAGCAACATATCAATTTTACCCGGTGTGTTATATGTAGGGTCAGCTAACGTAAGGGTTTCAATTTCTACCCACTCAGTAGGACTAAGCCGCGTTGCCGGAAGTAGTGACGTTAACGAATGCAAGACATAAGCGTTAACTAGAACTGATACATCGGGATTATGTCGTGATTCCACGCGAAGTGAAACTGTGTGTTTTATCCTCATACGACCATCTCCCAGACTTGACACCCAACCTCTCACCGGTTTACGTGAAAGTCCTAGTAACTGTGCTGTAGCCTCGGTAACAAATGATGCTTGCGATCCTTGATCCAATAAAGCTCTTATAGTTTGTTTACAACCAGTTGAATTAACTACCTTAACGCTAGCCGTCGCCAGCAGCACGCTGTGGGGCTGCGGCGCACGCCTAGAGAATGCAGTCGTGACGTGTGTCTCACCTCGTGAATCTCGTGATATACTCAGCTTTTCTGGTTGTTGTTGACTCGATGATGATGGGGCCTCACTCGCTGTAGTGGGCTCCGGATTAATCTCTCGCTCGAAGTGTAGCATAGTGTGATGTCTTCTTCCACACTTTCTGCAACTCATTGCCTGTCGACATTTAAGTACTGCATGCGTGGGCGCTAGGCAATTAAAACACAGGCGATTGTTTTGAACGAACTCTTGTCTCTCCTTAGGTGCCATTAGTCCGAATTGCTTACAATGATACAGGAAGTGAGTTTTCTCATGACACATCACACACTCGATTTCTTGTGGCTTAGGTTTGCCTTCCACGGCGGCGGCATGAAAGGTTTTCGTCTTCGCTACAGGCTTGCTATAGGGTGCAGGTTGTACTGGACGTGTAGAACTGTTGTCAATCATCTCTAGGGACCGGAATCTGTACTCTAAAAAGTCTCTCAACTGCGACCAGGTCGGTAGATCCTCGTTCGCAAGATTAAGTTGTTGTTCCCATTGTTTTATAGATTCGGCGTCTAGTTTCGTTACAACATGGTACACGGTGATAACATCCCAGTTATCTGTAGAAATGCCTATATTGTGTAATGACTTCAGGCAGGTCGATGTTGTGTCCAATAACTGTCTGATTGCGATAGACGACTCAGCGTTGACTTTCTTCAGTGTAAATAGTGTTTTCAAAATGGCGTTACAGTTATACCTCTTGTTATTATAACGTCTAACTAATTGTTGCCAAGCGTCCTCATAGTTCGCTTCTGTTGTAGAATAGTTGCGTAACAGATTCAATGCCTCACCTGATAAATTGCTTTTTAAATAATGCAATTTTTGTACCGACGATATAGTCTTGTTGTTGTGTATTAGCGACGTAAACATGTCATAAAATGTCTGCCACTCTTCGTATTTGCCACTGAAGGACGGTAGTTGTATGCGAGGTAATTTTATGTCATTGGAATTAGAACTCTTCAGGATTTCACTTGGTTTTGGTTCAGATTTTCCGAGTTCAGCCAAGGTTTCCAGTAATATAGTTTTGTACTGAATATAATCCTCTTCAAAATTCTCATAAGACTTATGAGAATACTTAGTATATATACTTAGAAGATACTTAGTATCCTCGGTGAAGTAAACACGTTGTTCATGTTCATCCTCCGCATTGCATATCACAGCATTATGTCCCGCTTTGAAGTCGGCAAATAGTTGCTCCAATATCTCCAATCTAGTTTTTATATACTCGGGTTTCATTCTTGATTTAGGTGTTTTCTTGAAATTAACTTGCGCTTTCTTCAAATTGCTTACAAACTCATTTTGCACTTTCAATAATTGATCCATATTTGCAACCATAGTTCACTTTAATGTTCGGCAAAACACCACAATAGCGGTGTATTACGTAACGTAGGTAACACGTTGCAGCTCGTAACCGTAACTCCACAGTTTATTCACAAAGCACGACGAATGTTCTCACTCAGTATTGTCTCAAAACTCGTGAAATAGTATAGTTTTACTTGAAATCAATCAGATTTATAACTCGGTGAAATAAATTGCAGATAGTAATAAATAACTCGCGATCCAGTCAATCGTTATCTCACAACTCAGGTAGCAGTCTTTTGTTCTCGGCGGGTCGGAGGCTCGACCATATTTATGTAATATCCGGCTCGAAGGACCATATGTTAAGGTGATTAAGCTTCGGTTTAGACTGACTGGGATTTTTGCAATGAAACAAACGTGCTGTCTTGACGATATTATATTGGCAACTAAACCTACGAGAAAATTCATCGTATACCTATACATACCTATAGGTAGGTACATCAGTGGACTGTATGTGCTGCTTAGGTATGGGTACGTTCAACAATAGAATAAAAGTAGGTAATAGTAGTAGGTATCTTATTAGCATAATTATACTACTTAGAATCTAATTGGACACTCGTGTTTTATTCAGGTCTAGGTAACCAGAATGTTCCAGAAATGGTATGGAAAATTGCAGCGAAACAGCTACTTACTTTTAACAGGTTAATCAAAATTAACGATATCCTATAGGTGGATTTCAGCAGCTTCCCCAAATGAAATGATTTCAATAGCATTCATAGCAACGTCCCTTTTACATCCATATATGTATAACCACAGAGGCACATATATCGCTTCTCGGCCCCACAAAGTATACGCCCCCCTTTGTAGTAAGTATACATCTGTGTCGTAAAAACCAGAATTTTTTACCATCGATATCAATATTACATCGGTATTGAAACCGATGACTTGACCATATAGTTTACAGTCGTCTTGATTGATGTATAGAGAGCCTGCGTCGTCTTGCACCGATATTACAGGTCACATCACATGACGAATACTGAAGCACTGATAACCGAGTGCCATCGTGATACTGATGCATATTTATTATGCAGAATATGTATTTATTGTAAGTGTGATAATCTGATAATAAATTTTACTTAAATAAAATGACGATGCTTTCATTATAAGTATCTTATTTCGCGTAGCGATCGTTTGAAGTCTAGTTAAGAAACCATAACTTAAAAGTAATCTACTAATTTACGCAGGTAGTTATAGGATTCACTTATGTTGCCATACCATAGGTACTCGTAAAAGTATGAGAAAAGTAGTCGTTATCGAGACCACGGCAAACAAGCAAGTAATCGTATTCTCGGTCGGGTTGGATCATGATGTCTTGGACCTTTTAATTTGAAAGAAAGAAAGAAGAAGTGTTTATTTACCACATAAAATTATAAAATGAACATGAGATCCAACTTAATTTGGACCTTAGTACAAAACAACTTCCGCTTTACATATATTTTTGCTTGTTCAGGTAGGACGTATAGATCTATTTGTGCTGAATGTTCAAACACCAATGTTGACTGCTACCCCACTTCAGACAGGCTGCGGTTGGTGTAGTTGCCACCTATGTCCACTGCGGCTGCGGCGGGGACTACAAACTATATTCGGGGCTGACTAGCTACCTACACTGTGCTGGCGAGACTGATCCAAAAGTAGAACCTAAACCGACCGGAACCTATTTTGTTTTGGCATCTTTAGATCGCTTACAAGTTGGAAATAATTTAAAATGGCTATATGGCATAAACCCTTTATCTGTGCTGCTGTTTGATCTCAAATAAAGTAAGTCAGAAGGTGTAATTATAAGTATAGTTAGACGCTATACGTATCCACAAACTCTACATACTTAATAAATATCATAGGAGCTTCAACTATTATTTTCCTAATTCACCTGATGACCTTCGTCACTTACGTCCATTTGCAATAATCTATCTATCCATGGTTTTCACATTACTAGAGTTAGATTTGACAGTTGTGCTATGGAGCTTATGTAAAATTTGACCCTATCATCCTCATAGTCCTCGCCCGCTCGGTATACAATTAATGTCGTCTATACAGGGTGACATTTAATTAGCTGAGCATATTTTGGGGTACAATTCACAATTCTTTATGCACACAATAATTTAAACAGTTACATTAAAAGAAAACACATGTACAAAGGCGAGCTTACCATTATGAATGCGAGGGTACCATTATGAAAACGAAAAAAATCTCGTCCCCAGTACATTGTCCCGATCAGCTGATTTTAAGTTACTATGGGAGACCCAAAATTATTTTTCGTTTGCGACCATATTTTCCTTGGGAATTCCTTCATAATGATGGTTAGTATCTTTCCCCAAAATGTGGTCAACTAATAAAATTTCACCCTGTGTACCCGAAAATGAGCCTATAGAAATCTGTCTCTTGACAGTGAAGTCCATACGTATTACACAATATAAACAAATACACGATCCTAAAAGCCAGAATTTATCTCGTGACACTGACTATAAACACCGAAAACGCTGGATGTATAATGTCATCCAGGTGAAAACAAATTAAACTTCACAGTTTTTTTCATGTAGAAACTTAACCACTGGACCGATTCCTGATTTTCAAAAAATGGGACCAAACTATTGGGCTTCCCTTTCGAACAAATATCTTTTTTGAAATCGTTTCATAAATAGTAGCTACCAGTTTCGATGTAAGAAACATAAAAAAATAAAGGCCAAGTGCGACTACGACTCGCGCACCAAGGGTTCCGATCACACTTGGAGAGCGTAACACGTGTAATTAGGTTTCCACATAAAAAACTAAAGTATGATGTCATGCATGTAAACCAAATTACATATTTTTGCCGGAAGAGAGAAAATTGCAGTTTTCAAATCCAACATTTTTATAGCATTGTTTAACCCACTTGTAACTACTGTTTGATAAAAGGAACACCTGACAAATAAAATTCTAAAGCAAAATGAGGGTACTTTTAAAATGTTATTCGAAGTGCTACAGTTTATTAGTCTCATTATGAAACTATCAGAAGTGGTTTGAGTTGATTACTGTGTAACGTATTTTTTCAAAGCGAGTTGCTAATTTGTGATTTTACAAAATGGATTTGTCAAGGTATGTAATGTAGTTGAAATATGTATGTTATCATTTTGTTTATAAATATATCGTAGTATTTGGCTTGCTGGGGGTACCGATAGGTAAAACAAAATGTAGTAATATAATTAGTTTTTTCAAGTTATTTTTGTACATAAAGTGCCGTTCCTTTTATCAAACAGTAGTAATATCCATTTTATTTTAGGCGTCAGGCTCAAGGATTGTCTTTGAACCAGATTATTGAGGAGCTGGAACGTAATGAAGATGAAGCTGTTTCTGATTCCATCACTACCTTCCCCCCTGAAAATTATAATGCAGAAATTACCGATGAAGACTCCGGAGATGAAAACGTAGTGTCTCTTCACTACTTACCTGGTGCGCAATTGGTAGCTCCAGCTGAAATAATGTACCCGGAAGCATCACCAGGCTCTGATGCAAGTGAGGATTATGTAGTTTCACTTGCTGAATTAGCCAAATGAAGACGACTTACTGCTCCCAGTACAAGTTCAGAACCTCAAAGTGTTCCTTCTTCACCAGAACTATCGACTTCTCAAGGACCAGTGGTTAGAGAAACGGTACCTAAGTCAAAACTGTACAATTGGCAATCCCGTGATAACCAGCCCGCATTCAGCACTTGGAATCCACATGTATTAGCTCCACACAAGGAAAGCCCAATATACTTCTTTGAATGCATGTTCGATGAGTGTATTATAAACATGCTGGTGCAATATACCAATACTTATGCTGCTCAAAGAAACAAAGTTGGAAATGTTACTGCTCATGAGATGAGGAGCTTTATCGGAATATTGTTGTTTAGTGGCTATGTAGTGGTACCAAGAAGGTACATGTACTGGGAAAATAGCACTGATAGTGGGATGCCATTCGTTCATAACGGCCTATCTACGGGTTTTTTTGCAAGATATTTTGTGTTACCCTTTACTACCCAAAAACGTGTTTCAAAGCTTATCACGTTACGAGTGCTGAATAACGTCTTTGTTGTCGGTCATAAGTATAAATAAATATTATAAATAAAGTATAACTTCTTTTTTATCATTTATAGTGTCCCTCATTAGTGCCTGCTTCAAAGTAGTACATTTTACTAGCGTTCCTTTTATCAAACACCATTTTCCGGGTTTTCCCTACTTCAACACTTTTTTTTAATATTTTTTATTTATTATTCAGGTCATAACTACCCCATATACAAAAAATCGTAATGATTTGACACTAAAAGGTATATCCGTAATAACTGAGTTAATGCGTTTGGTCGTAGCATTCGATTGCATTGACCTAGAAGGTTGATTGTTTCACAGCTATATGCGACTATAGACTTATACAATTGATATGAATTTCAGCTGATTGATAAGTTTACGCGTTCTTGCTCTAAAAGGTCTTTACACACAGACGGACGGACGGACAACAAAGTAAGGGTAACTTTTTTTTTCCTTTTAAGGATCGGAACCCTAAAAATTGACACCATCCCCCAGATCCCAGATTGTGTTCTCGTCTACGTTCGCTAAGCGGCCAGTTCTCGGGAGCCCTATGAGTCTGCTCAACGATCCTTCAAACTGCAGTGGGTTTAGCGAGCTGCAGGAAACCGATTCGTTTGAGGATACTTCGCTGCACACTACGTCGTCTGGGTGGTGGAGGATTTTCACTAACTATTTCACTCATATTTAAGCTCAAAACAAAACCTCTGTCTGGCGTTTCCTGTACGCTAGACGAAATCCGGGATGACTTTTACGATTATTTAGCATATAGATTGATTTCGTATCAATTACGTGATACAATTTCTTCTACTTGATTTCTTAAATAATGATTGTCTAACAACTAATGTCACATGTGTCTGAATAATTTGATACATTTGTGTGGAAAACACAGAAAAACTTTTGCTCGGTAACACCGCCCAGTGGGGCCGTGCATGGCCGGCCGGCGGCGTATCCAATTATTTTCTGCAGACGTGAGCAACTATACCCCGCCCGCCCTTGACGCAGTACCTATTATGCATGCATCAATTTTGACATAAACTGCTTCGATCATGTAAATTTTTCCGAAAGTACCCCGAATTCTATAAACAACGCCAAGATCAAATGTCAACAAATCACAACCTGAGACCACGAAAGGGAATAGCGTTACCACCTTCCCGACTAAATATTCACTCATCAAGCCCATTATTAATGACCGCGAAAATCTATAATAAGTTACCAGAACATTTAACAACAGAAACTAAAGACACCATATTCATAAGATCATTAAAACAACTATTGACCACAAAATGTTATTATAATTTAAACGATTATGTAAATGACAAATTATAAAAATTAAAACTAGCCCAGTAACATAATATATATATATATATATATATATATATATATCGGACGGACGGAGGACGGAGGATCTAGTTTTATCGTATTATTGAATACTCGTGAGCAAAATTTTGACAACATTGTTGATCTGATAACGGTTGAAAATATTACCCGAACTCGGAAATTGCAGATCCGTTTTATATTCCACCATAAGTTAGACATACTTGATCCGAGCCACAAATTACGCGATTTATTACAGCAGAGCGGCAACGTCGCGTGATTATCAACTAGACAAGGATGCGCTTATACAGAATGTTGTAGATGATAGGGGAAGGAACGTCCGGGCGGTACGAGGGTGGGCGGACGGAACTACGAGTAGGCAGAGTAAGTAAACAAAACATTATGACGTTGACTGCATTTGCTTACGGTTGTGTGTTCAGGATTTTAATTACGTGAACTGTCGTGCGTGTGTGCTTGCTTATAATTATAAAATGGGAGATCGGAACGAAGACGACGACGGTTTTATTATATTATTATTATATTTAGCCTATATCATCCCACTGCTGGGCAAAGGCCTCTCTTCCCCGTTTCCATGCATCGCGCTCCTGGGCCGATTCCCACCAGTTCTTGTTGTGGTCCCTCAGCTCGTCACTCCAATGTTTTCTAGGGCGGCCTCGACCTCGCCTTGCGTTTTGTGGGACCCAGAGTGTCATTTGTTTGGCCCATCGGTCCGGTTGCATACGAGCAACGTGGCCGGCCCAGTCCCACTTCAATTCGGCCGCTTTTTCTGCTACGTCTTTTATTTTAGTTTTGGAGCGCAACTCGGTGTTCCGGACACGGTCCAGCAACCGGACCCCCAAGATACTGCGCTCCATATTTCGCTGGCAAACCTCGAGTCTAAACTTTTGGATGTCAGTCAAAGACCAAGTTTGAGCTCCGTAGGTAAGGATGGGAAGAATGCACATGTCCATCAGTTGTCGCTTCAGAGTAAGAGGGAGATTTCCCTTCATGAGCTCTTTCATGGACCAATAACTTTTCCAGGCATTGCCAATTCGTCTTTCGACCTCTTTGTCTTGTCTGGCCTGGAAAGAGACTATTTGGCCCAAGTAGATGTATTCTTGGACATATGCAATTCTTGACCCATCCACGTCCACTGTATGCTCAGTGCTGTTTGTCATGACCTTGGTCTTTGACATATTCATCCTTAGTCCCACCTCGAGGCTTGCCATGCTCAGGTGTTGTAGCATCGTGTTAGCTTAGACAAATCCTTAATATTATTATTAATTATCAGTTTAATTTACTACATGTTTTGTTTGGTTTATATAAGTGGTTTCATGTTAAATAGATAAATAAATGTAAAACATGATTTTGAGGCGCCCTCCAGCGGGCGGTGGGTGTACCAGAGTTGGCACGCTCACCGGCCATTCGAGAACAATGTTGTGAGGCAGGAGATGCGTTTGGTCATTATTTTGGTATTTAGTCCTGTATACTAGTGTGGAAATCGAAAATAAAACATATAATTGTGGAAGATATAAGCTGAGTATTCTTTGTGGAGTCGGTGGATCGGCGTCTTGGTTGGTAATGTTAATAATCGACTGTAGCTCTCCTGCAGAACGAGAAAATAACACGATATCGTCGGCAAAGCGAAGGTTGGTTAACCTTGCTTCGCCAACTTCTATGCCTTTCTGTTCCCATTCTGGTGTTATTTTTCTGAAAACTTCTTCTAATGTGCTCGTGAAGAGTTTAGGGGAAAGCGGATCGCCTTGCTTTACCCCTTTTTGAATTGGGAAAGAAGGGCCGGAGGTTTGTAATTTGATAGCGGATGTACTGTTATCATAAATAAGTTTAATTAATCTACAGTAAAAATCGTGAATTTTTTGGGTGTGCAATGCTTTAAATATTGATCTGTGTGTCAAGCTATCAAATGCTTTACTATAATCTAAACGAGTTGCGGCGACGCGATCACAGTGCGAGCGAGACAGCGCTAGCGGGGTAGAGCAGGACGGTGTCGCGGCTTGCAGTCTCTCCCTCGCGGGCACGGCGTCCACAACATTCTCCCCCCGGCGTAGCTCGCGCAGCCTCCTCTTGACGTCAGGACGACGAGCTCGCAGCGTTCTCCTGCATCAGGACGACGATCTTCTTGGTGGGACGTCGGAATGTCCCCGTTCTCGTGCGCACGTCAGCCGACCGCACCCCGCCGTCTGGTCCCTGGTATGTCCGCTCGATGACTCCCATTGGCCAGACGTTCCGCGGTAGAGAAGAGTCGACGATGATCACGATGTCGCCGACTCGCAGAGCTCCTTCTTCGCTCCTGGGTTCGCCTCGGGGTACCAGGGTCGGTAGGTACTCCTTGACCCAGCGTTGCCAGAAGTGGTCAGCGAGCGCCTGGCTTGCTCTCCATGCACGTCGGTCGTCTTCTTGGCAGGGACCCGTCGTCGGCAGGCCCGTCGATGACCCCAACAGGAAATGGTTCGGGGTGAGTGCTTCTGGGTCGTGATGACTCACGCTGACATGGGTCAACGGGCGGGCGTTCACGCAGAACTCGACTTCGGTCAGTAAGGTCCTCAGCACTTCTTCTGGCGGCGCCTTCTCTCGTAGGGTGATGCTCAGTGCGGTTTTCACTGAGCGCACCAGCCGCTCCCATGCTCCTCCCTGGTTCGGTGCGCCTGGAGGGATGTAGCGCCACTCCATACGGTGGAGTAGTCCCTCGTCTCGCAGCGCAGGTGCCCACTCAGCGTAGGCGGCTCGTAGTTCTTGGTCGGCCCCTCGGAAGTTCGTGGCGTTGTCCGACATCATGAGGCGCGGCCATCCTCTTCTTGCTGCCATCCGTCGCAGCGCCATTATCGCCGAGTCGGTGGAGAGCGATGCAACAAGTTCGATATGCACCGCTCGTGAGGTGAAGCACGTGAAGAGTGCCCCCCACCGCTTTTCTCGTCGGCGTCCAATCTTCACCATCATCGGCCCAAAATAGTCCACCCCGCAATTGGTGAACGGGCGGTGGAATGGGTCCAGGCGGGCTCGGGGAAGGTCTCCCGTAGCAGGCACTTGTGGTCTTCCTCGGCGCAGTCGGCAGAAGGTGCAGCTCCGTTCCACAGCGCGAACAGTGGGCCGTATGACCCAGTAGCGTTGACGCAGGTCGTTCGTCACGCGTTCCCTGTTTGCGTGTCCAGCGGCGCAGTGTTCTCGATGCACGAGGAGTCTTGTCAAGCGATGTCGCCCATCCAAAATAACAGGCCTCTTTGTCTCCGTAGGCGCTGTTGCTGCTTCGATGCGACCTCGTACTCGGAGTAGGCCGTCTTCAAGCACTGGATCCAGCTTGTACAGACGACTCGTCCTTGGTATGGGGCAACCGGACTGGATCTTTGCTATCTCGGCGCCGAAGCTCTCCTCCTGTGCTCGCTGAATGAGCTTCTCCTCTGCCTTTGCGATGTGTCGTAGCTCCATGTTGACTGCTCTGTGCCGACATATGTCGACGAAGGCCAGTACTCGCGCCGTTGCTCATACCAGCGTCTCGTACTTGGAGAACCGGGCTGGATCAGGTAGCCAGGTATCTCCTTTTTCTTCCTCGTGTGTGTGGAGGACTTCTTTTTCTTCCATGGTGGTTGTCGGTTCAGTTGGCCAGTGCTCCTCGGGTTCGTGGAGGAAGGCTGGTCCTTGGAACCACCGGTCGTTTTTGCTGACAAGCGTGTGGGCGAATCTCGTAGCGTCATCTGCCACATTCTCTGCAGTTGGAAGCCATCGCCACTCACTCGCCTGAGTGAGCTCTGATATCTCGCCAAGTCGGTGCGCGACGAATGGTGTGTACCGGCGAGCGTCGTTGCGTATCCATTGCACCACTGTTGACGAGTCGGTCCAGTAGAACGTTCGTGCGACTTCGATGTCGTGTTCCTTCTTGATGGTGTCAGCGAGTCGGGCCCCAATGACTGCTGCCTGCAATTCTAGGCGGGGAATCGTCTGCGTCCGGCGTGGCACGACCCTGGCCTTGGCTGCGACCAGTGTTACTCCGATGGTCCCGTCACGGCGCATGACCCTCCAGTAGGCCACTGCTGCGAAGGCTTGCTCGCTGGCGTCGCATAAGATGTGCAGTTGCACTTCATCTTCTTTCTTGAAGGTGTAGCATCTCTTCATTCGTAGGAGGGCGATCTCCTCCAGGTGCTGCAGCCATGATGCGAAGAGCTCTGCCTCTTCCTCTGGGATAGGCTCGTCCCATGTGATCGAGAGACGCCAGAGACTCTGCAGGATGATCTTCGCTCTTATGGTGTAGTGGCTCAGCAGTCCCAGCGGGTCGTAGATTGACATGACCGCGCTGAGGGCCTCCCTCTTCGTGGGAGCTCTTCTCTGGTCCCGCACGTCAGCTGGGACTCGGTTCATCGACGTGTTGAAGCCCAACTCATCCTGGTCGGCGTTCCAGAAGAGCCCGAGGATCTTGTCGCGGCCGTCTTCCGATCTGGACGGCTCCTTGTCGGTCCCCGCTCTCCGTGCCTCCATGTTGTCGCATGATACGGTGTACTCCTTGCTGAGTAGGTTCTCGATTTGCGCGGTGTATTCTCTGGCGAAGTCGGGTGCCGCATCCATCTTCTGCTCGATCTTACGCAGCCGATGAAGTGCCGTATCGTAATTTGACGGCATGGTCACGTCGTCACGCCGCCATGGTAGTCCGACTTCGTAGCCACCGTCGATCTTCCGCAGAGTGTTCTCGACGATGTTCATGGCTCGCCGATCTGCATCACCCACACGTGGTTTGTGAGCGATGCCGAGCGCGTCGATGCGGAAGTGCGCCTCCACCAGTTCTTGAAGGCGTTGATCTCCGTTCTGCTCTCTGTTGTGCTCCGTGACGAACACGTGCAAGATGTTCTCACGGCTGACGATAGTCTTGCGTGGTGCGGTGCCATGTATCACCCAGCCCAATTGAGTGCGGGAAGCAGCCGGTTCGTTGGGGCCGCCGATCTTCAGTTCACGGGATACGATCATTTCCCAGTGATCTGTCCCCACCAGGATGCCGGGTCGTGCTCGTTCGTAGCACACATCTTCTGGCCGCAGGTAACGCAGATGTGCTTGCTTCAGCAGCGTGTCTGGGATTGACTGCTGTAGAAGCTGCAGGTTCTTCACGGTGCGTGCTTGCACCTTGTAGAGCGCGTTCTCGCTCCTTCCTTTGAGTTGGACGGTGACACGTCTGTAGTATATGCACACACTAACCCTACGTACTCTATATATAGCCTGTATTGTAATACTCATTGCGCATTACACGACTGTCTATCGAACATGTGACTTGTCATTTCACACCAATAGACCCATCCTATCACATGGCGACCTTGCCTAGCCATGCTCTGGCTGGCACAAAGAATCTGAGGAAAATGAAGTAAGAAAATAGAAGAATATCCACCTATCACGAAGACCACTAACAAGCCGTAAGAAGAAGAGAACGAGCGTTGCACAATGTTACCAAGTGTGACGGTAACCAGGTTCCAGTAAAGAAGCAGATGACCAAGGAGGAAGAAAGAAAATTATTTAGAAGATGCTCGATAAATAACTCAATACAGAGCGAAGAGGAAGTTAGCTGCTGGGTGCCGGGCGTTTTCCAAGCCTGTGATGCGAGTGATGATGCTGGGCGCTGGGTGCATAGTACGGGATCAAGTGAGGAGCAGCCGGCTGAGTACGAGTCCAAGGAGCTGGTGTCCCGGAGCGAGTTGCACGAGCCACGTCGGTGACCACGCGGCGATGACGCACGACACCACGAGCGCGAGCGTGACGTTGACCTACTTCGGCGATTTTGCTACATGCCTACTGTGAGTCTATCTAATTCACTTTTCACTTAGGAATTTTTAATTATTGTATTATGATATGTCTCAGGAATTGAAGAATTTACATGATAAATTGGTAGAAATTAGGACTTACATAATTAAAATTGGCCCAGAGCGTCGTAAAAAGGAAATAGCTTATAAAAAGTTAGATGAAGCTAAATGTGTGTATAGAAATGTGGATAGTATTTTGACTCAGGTGAACCATGAAATTAAAAGTAAGAAATATAGCTCTGATACAGTGAAAGATATTCAAAAATTATTAGATAGTATTAATGGAATCTACGATGAAATTCGTTCCTTATTATCGCACGTAGATAGTCAGACGAATACAGACTTAATTGCAGAGGAGAGTTATCAGGATTGTGTAGAGAATAAAATAAATTCATCAAAAATGGCGAGTGCATTCGATATTAAGACAGCCATTTCCCTGTTGCCTGTGATGAACGGCCAGGAAGAAGTTACAAAGCAATTAATTGATGGAATAAAATTATATGAATCTCTGATAAGTGAGGCCACTAAATGCCAATTGATTGAATTCGTCCTGAAAACTCGTCTCTCAGCTAGTGCCAAGTTACGTTTAAAGAGTTCTTATACAGACGTGACTAGTCTTGTGGATGATATCAGGAAATTTTTACTCCCGAAAAAGTCGTCAGTTACCCTACAAACGCAATTATTTAGGGCAACCCAAGGGCGTAGGAGTATTGAAAAATTTGGCGAAGAGTTAGAAAATTTGTTCGTCAATTTAACCCTAGCACAGTCTGATGGCGACTCGTCTAAGTACGAGATTTTGCGGCCACTAAACGAGAAGACTGCTATTAAGCGGTTAGCGGATGGTTTGTCGGATAGGCGACTTAGCACCATTATCGCATCGCGACAGTTTTCTTCGTTACCCGAGGCAATTAGGACGGCGTTAGATGAGCAGTCCATGTGTGACCAAAATCAGGATCAGGCCATGCATTGTAGGACTTCTCACCATGGAAATCAAAGAGGCCGTAATCGCGGATTTCGTGGCCACAGAAATAATTACACGCGTTCATATCAACCGAATAGAGGTAAAAATTATAATATTCCGAGTAATAAAAGCGGTAATTCGGTTTGGAACTCAGATTACATAGGTAATCGTACGACGCGGCGCGCGCGTCAGCATTTTCGCGGCGGCGATCGCTCGCGGTACCAAGTTCAGCACACGAATTCCAATGATCAAGTAACCATGCAAAATAATGACGAGAATCAGTTTTTTCGTGCCTAAAGAAGGTTCAAATTCAATTTTTAGTTACGGTAATTATTATGTAGTAACTTGCAACCTTAGACAGAATGAGGAGTTGAATCTATTAATAGATAGCGGTGCAAGTTTGTGTGTACTTAAGTATGAATGTTTAGCAGGTAATAAAAATCTAGAGCACCGAATAGTAAGACATAGAATAGTAATTAAAGGAATAAGTGGTAATTTAGAATCTTTCGGATATATTGATCTAGATATTATTATTAAGGGTATATTTTTTAGGCAGAGATTCTACATATTTGAGAATCTATCTTGTTACGCCAATGGAATATTAGGCCAAGATTTTTTTAAACGCTACAATGCGGTATTGAATTACAAAGACGGTACTTTGTGTTTGGAGAACCAAGACCGATCTATTGTTACAGAAGTCAGTGATAATAATGTGTTTACGATTCCGCCACGATGCGAGGTAATCAAATACATGCCGACGACACTGGGAAGTGATTGCGTCATATTAGCGAAAGAGATAAGTAAAGGTGTGTTCACAGCAGGAATAATTTCGAAACCGAGTGATGGTTCGATTCCGGTTAGAATTTTAAATACTACTGATAGTTCTATAAATATAAGTAGGAATAGTTTAGATATTTACTCATTAGAAGAGTTTGATGTGTGTAAATTCGATGAGGATAGAGTGACATCCAATCGAGTTAAGACTTTGTTCAACGAACTAGCCTTAAAGTCATATTTAAATGATGAGGAAAGACGAAGCATTGAGAACGTATGTGCTAAGTATGCCGACGTTTTTCATTTGCCAGGAGATACACTCTCTACGACGAATTTATTGAAGCATTCTATAAAGTTAAAGCCAAACGCGTCTCCAGTATACGTGAAGCCTTATCGACTTCCGAATGCGTTAAGAGGTGAAGTTCAGAGACAGATAGATGACATGATTAGGAATGATATTATTGAAGAGACAGCATCAGAATGGTCTAGTCCAGTACTACTAGTACCTAAGAAGACGGATAGATCAGGAGAGAAAAAGTGGAGACTTGTAGTTGATTATCGACAACTCAATAATAGAATACAGGACGATAAATTCCCTTTACCTAATATTACAGAGATTTTAGATTCATTGTCAAATAAGATATACTATTCGAAATTGGATTTAAGTCAGGGATATTATCAGTTATCACTTGAAAAAGACTCAAAGAAGTATACTGCGTTTACTACTGATAAGCAGTACCAGATGAAGAGATGTCCAATGGGATTAAAAACATCTCCAAGTGCATTCTCACGACTTATGACCATAGCAATGTCTGGTTTAAATTATAAAGCCTGTTTTATTTATTTAGATGATTGCATAGTTGTAGGTAACTGTCTAGAAACACATAATATGAATCTGATGAAAATTTTAGAAAGATTACGTAAAGTCAATTTGAAATTAAATCCGTTAAAATGTGAGTTTTTACGTAAAGAAATAATTTATTTAGGACATAAAATTACATCTGAAGGTATATTTCCCGATCCAAGTAAAGTCGAGGCATTAATTAATTATCCTGTCCCTCAGAACTCAGATGATGTCAAAAGATTTGTTGCATTTGCTAATTATTATAGACGATTTATACAGAATTTCGCAACTATAGCTCACCCTCTAAATGCGTTAAGTAAGAAAAATGTAACTTTTGAATGGACTACCGAGTGTGAGTCCGCATTTCAGAAACTAAGACAGATTTTAATTAGTCCCAAGGTTTTAGACTACCCAGATTTTTCAGAAAAGAATACTTTTACTTTACAGACGGACGCTTCAAAGTTAGGATTAGGCGCCGTACTGTCTAACAGTAATGGTAAAGTAATTGCGTATGCGAGTAGGAACTTGAAACCCGCAGAAACGCGATACCCCGTGATTGAGCTAGAGCTATTAGCTATAGTTTGGTCTGTACGACATTTTAGACCTTATTTATATGGTAAAAAGTTTTGTATAAAAACCGACCACAAGCCATTAATTTATTTGTTCAATATGACTGATCCTTCAAGCAGATTAACCAAATTCAGACTCTATCTAGAGGAGTATGATTTTGAGATTAGTTACGTCCCCGGAAGACAAAATGCAGCTGCAGATGCGTTGAGTCGAATTCCGATGACCTGTAAGGATTTAAAGGATATGCATGAGCATGTTGTATCAGTCATGACGAGAGCACAAACTCGTAGGTTACGTGTGAACAATGAGACTGACTTGACAACTGAGACTCCATCAACCCTAAGGTCTGATCAGCCTAAGGTAGTGGAAATTCTCAAAAGACCGACAAATAGTGTAGAATTGATGTTATGTATGAACCAGAGTGCTCTTAACCAAATAATGAAGTTGAATAATATCACTAGTGATGAAGGAAATTGCATTTTATTGCCTGAAAAAGCGGCGTTATACGTAAAGTCTCGATCGCTATCTACCATCTGTGTGTTAGCGAGAGAATTACGTAGTTTTTGTAAGAAAATGCATCTCAACGAGCTCGTAATTATGAAAAATAAGCATAATGAACATATAATGAATATTATATTGAGAGAAATGCATAAGTTGGATGACATACCCAAGCTATTAGTAATTAATGACGTCACGAGAATTATAGATAATGATACGAAAACAGTAATAATGAACGATTTCCATCTATTACCCACAAGCGGACACGCTGGGATAAGTAGGATGTTGAATAATATTAAAAAGTACTACTATTGGCCAGGAATGAGTAACGATGTTACGAAATTTGTAAATGGATGTAAGAGTTGCAAAATTCAGAAGCACTCAAATAGGCATACGAATGAACCAATGGTTATCACGACTACAGCTACGAAAGCCTTTGAGAGAGTTAGTTTAGATATAATGGGTCCTTTAGACATAGATAATAATAATAATAGGTATATTTTAACTTTACAGTGTGACTTAAGTAAATACGTAGAGGCTTATCCTTTACAGACGAAAGATACTGTTTCGGTAGCAAAGGTATTTGTAAATAACTTTATTCTTAGGTATGGTTTAGTAAAGCAAATTCTGACAGATCAAGGAAAGGAGTTTATGTCTTCAGTATTTTCAGAAATATGTGATTTACTCAAAATTCAAAAATTGAACTCAACGGCTTATCATCATGAGACGTTAGGTGCTTTAGAAAATACGCATAAAAGTTTAGGAGCTTATCTTAGGATACAATGCGAAAATAACAAATCAGATTGGAGCGATTGGATTCCATATTGGTGTTTTTCATTTAACACAACGGTTCACACTGAGACAAAATACACTCCATATGAATTAGTTTTCGGAAATATTTGTAACTTGCCAAACAACTTGCAAACCACAACTGTAGATCCATTGTACAATCCCGACTCTTATCCTCTAGAACTAAAATATAGACTTCAAAGAGCACAAGAAGATGCTAGAAGAAATTTGTTAAATAGAAAAGAATTAAGAAAGCAAAATTATGACAAAAATGCTAATCCAGTAAAATATAAGAGTGGAGATTTAGTTTTATTGAAGAATCAAGTTGGCAATAAGTTAGATAAAATTTATTTAGGACCTTATAAAGTTATTGAAGAATTGACCCCAAATGTAAAAATCAATAGAGATGGTAGAGAATATGTTACTCATAAAAATAACACGAAATTGTTTAAATAGAAAGTTTTAAATTAAGAATTGTATTATTTAAGTTAGATTAAAATGAAATTTTTAAGTTAATATAAGAATGAAATACCCTATTTTTACTCTTAAGATTTATTAGATTGATGTTTTGATGTATTCTGAATTGTTTTAAATGTTATAAAAAATAAGATATATATTTTTTCTAAAAAAAAAAGGGGGAAGATGTAGTATATGCACACACTAACCCTACGTACTCTATATATAGCCTGTATTGTAATACTCATTGCGCATTACACGACTGTCTATCGAACATGTGACTTGTCATTTCACACCAATAGACCCATCCTATCACACGTCTGCTGCTTCGTTCTTGCTGAGACATGTTGACGCCGTTCATCTTCAGCGGCTGACTCGGTCCCTCAGCGCCGATTTCTTCTGCCAGGTCTTCATCTATGAGGGTGGTGGTGGACCCTTCGTCCAGCAGTGCGTATGTTTCCACCTCCTCCCGTGGTCCGGCGATGATAACAGGGCACATCTTCAGCAGCACAGCTCGCTTGTCGGGGGTGTTCAGTGTTCCCACTGACAGGACTGATTCGTTGCTGCTCGGTGGTGACGGCTCTGCCCTCTGTTGCCGCGTTGCTTCTTCGCCTTGGTGTAGCGTGCGATGATGTGGGCGGCGACACTCGTTCACGCCGCATGGCTTCGCCTTACAATTGATGCGTCGGTGCTTCCGTTCAATGCACTTGAAGCATAGTTTCTTCTCCTTCACGAGGTCCCAACGCTTCTCCAATTCCAGTGCCTTATAGGTCGGGCACCGCGGAAGCGTGTGGGCTTGCCCACAGCTCGGGCATGGTTCTGCCTGCTCTTCATCGACGACGCTGTAAACTGGGCTCAGTTTCTTCTTCGGAGTCGCAGTAGGCTTCAGCTCTTTCTTCACCGCCGTAGTCGTGCTCGTAGCTGGCGCGTATGTGTGGCGTAAAGCTTTGTCCGCCTCGCACATGAGAAAGCGAGAAAGGACGACGATCTCTGGCTCCATGGTTCCCTCTTCTTGTTCCGCGTAGTCGCACCAGCGCGAGCGGATGTGCGGGCTGAGCTTGTCTAGCACCTCTCGGGTCAGCATGGGGTTGTTCAGGTATCCACGCCGGTCAATCGACGTCAGCACGCAGACTGTGTTTTGCAGCTTGATGGCGAAGTTGTTCAACTCCGTCGCTGATGTCCCGGGCTTTGGCAACTTTTTCAGCTCATCCAATGTTCGGTCGATGATGAGCTCCGGACGACCAAAGCACTGCTCCAAAGTCTTCATAATCACGGCCGGGTCCAAAAAAACCGATTTGATCAGAGTAACTTTATTTTTCGCTTTTCCATACAAATCAGCTGACCTACTCAGGCCAAAATGTACTGGGAAGTGAAAAATATAGTTGCTCTGATCGGAAAGGTTTCATAATGAAGTTGCTCAGAATGATATCCCTAAGAAAGTGAATTCTCATTTTGCGTTAATTCATTTACACCTTGTATGTAAGATATTCATCTAAGGTTATATTTTCGTTGTAAGTAAAATAATCCCCTGTTTCAATGTCTCCCTTTAGGCTCTATGTGACAGACTCATCTGTCATTTCGTATCTAAAATATATAATTTATCTCATAAATAATAAGAGGTATTGGAACAGGGCTTAATCTATAAGACAGACAGGTCTTAAAAGTTTCATTGACCCGGTATAATAAGAAATGACTGTATTGGATTTGACGTTTGCCAGCGGCAGCGGCGCGGCGGTAGTAGCGGGGCGGCGGCAAACGTCAAATCACATACATTTTCTTAGCGAGTCAGTCAACTTTTTTGCCGTGTTATATGGGACTAGATATGGCGATGTTATTATGCAAAGATTTATTGTTTATTTTGTAATCAAAGTTTATTTCAATTCAAAGTATTTTTCACATAACCTAACATAATAAAATATTAATATCGAAGATTATATTTTCATAGTAAAATCCTGCTGTTTCAATCTCTCCCAATAAGCTCTATGAGACATATCCTTCTGTATTTAATACAGAAAAGTATAATTAATCTGTGCAATAAAGCTTATTAAGAGGTATTAAAACCGGGCCTTATCTACAAGATAAGTTTTGTATTCAAAATTTTGTTTGATTTTTGAATGGTTAATTTGATATCAATACAAATAAAAAAAAAAAATGATGGTGTATTTTTTACAGTGCATTTTAAAATTAAACAGGGTATTAGTAACAGTCGAGGGTCGTTCGTGTATTTGCGAATGTGATGTGTGAGTGTGAGAGAGAGAGGGAGGGTGTGTGTGTCTGTGTGAAAGGGTGTGTGTGTGTGTTGAATGGCTCTAACATTAGATCTGTTAAAAAATTAAGTATGTGGATGTGGATTTTTCGTCTACACAATTCACAATGCCTCCAAGTGCGTATGTTTGCGTCGACAGCACACTGAAGTACGTCACACGTCAATGCACATGCACGGAATCAATTAGGGCCCGCCCGCACAGCGATTCTTTTCCGGGCGTATTTATTTCGCGCGATTTTAATTCGCTAATATGTATGCGGAAAACTGCGGATGAAAATTCGCCAGTGCGGCTACTTCTATAGTATTCAATTTGTTACAAAACTGTGGATAAAAAATAGCGCGGAAAGAAACCGTTGTGCGGTCACGGCCTTAGGAGTTACAAAAACTTTCAGGATCGTGTAGGGTCCGGTCCCCTGAATAGAGTCAAATAAATTCCTTACATTTACTCACATATATCGAAAACGATTAAAAATATCAACAGTCAACACAGTAACTTCTACATTATTGAACCATATTAAATTTTGGAAAACTTATATCATATCATATAGGTTCATGATTATTCCAAAATAACGTCTCCTACCACCCTAGCAGCACAGGTAAATGGGAGGAATTTATGACTTATTTTCTCAATTTTCCTCGGTTTTAAATGTAAGGCACTAGGGTGTTTATCATCCAAATACTGGTTAAATAGTATCTCCCGTCCCTTCCGACCCGTCAACCTGTGCTACCAGTAGTATGTGTAAAGAAGAATGCTCAAAAAAAACCCAAGCCCGGCGTTGTGTAACATTTGTACATTATTTATCAAAAATAGTTAGTAACAATTGCGTATGCTTAGGTTGTGTTTTTGCCTATTGAAGTTCTTGGGTTTATTTTCCATACATTGTGAGCATTCTCCTTTACCCTAGCTTGATCGCCTAAAGCAAACTTGATTTATCAATAGTAAGCATGACACAAAATGTTTAAAGGGAAGTTCCGTAGAGAAATAAGGAACCCAGTTTCGTCAAGTCTGTCTGTCCGTCTGTCCGTTCGTAAGTCACAGAAACTTTATTCCGAAACTATTAAGACTACACAGTTGAAACATAGTATGTATATGTATTCCGTGAACCGCTTTACGATTTTTATACGAAAATAAAAACTAGTGGGATTTTTTAAACTTGGCAATAGTGGTTATTGCCCCGCAATCGAAAATGTATGTGATTTGACGTTTGCTGCCACTGCCACCGCGGCGTCGGTGGCGGCAAACGTCAAATCGCATACATTTTCTAAGAAATCGAAAAATTCTCATTATTACTAACTCTAACTCCTAGACAGATGCTTTTAATGATCTCTCCAACTCCTGGCTGTTCTGCATATTTTTCAACTCCTGGATACTCTTCATCATCTC
>CAUOQF010000138.1:0-30423 GCA_963457715.1 Argyresthia albistria | reverse complement strand
ACCGGCACCGGCACCGGCCGGTTTAGTGAGTAAGAGAGGGAACTATAACTAAAACTCCTATAACTATAGCTCATTCCCTCACTTACTCACTAAACCGGTGCCGGTGCCGGTGCCAGGCCGGCGGGGCGTATGGAAAAACGCGTATGTCTAGAGATGGGCAAAAGACTCAGTATTTATCCAAGCTTGGATAAAAAGCCGTAAAATGCCGTTTATACTGAGTATTTATCCGAAATCGAGGCATTTTATTTTTTACTTTATGAAGTCTTGTTTTTATACAAGATCGTGGATTACTTGATAATTATGAAGTAAAGGGTGTTATGGGAGCGATTTAACACGCTTTTATTAGCTTCACTTGTATGTCTTGTCGCGACTCTGCCGCGATATTTGTATGTGGCAACACTAAAAAACTCTAGTAGGTTCCCCCCGTTTCTTACCTGTCAAAGCTTTACTGTCATCAGTCATGTGAACGCGCGGCGTCCTCAAATGTAACTTTTACTTTGCTTATTGAAGTTTCCTGATCATTTCACGAACTGTATTGTGCATAATTATCAGTAGTGAACTAGTGACAGTACCATGTGTGTGCTGAACAGTTATTGTGCTAGAAGTTACATCGGAGGCGAGCCCGGATCCTACAGCTAAGTGTCTTAGGTTTCTACCACCTTCATTGAGGTATCATTGCTTGCGTATAGCGCAGGAAATGTTATCTCAATGCCTAATTGTTAACATGTATGATGAAGAGTCTTGTTGAGACTGTTTGGACCATATGAAGTTACGAAGGTAACATGAAGCTCACTGGTTGGTCTGGTCTCTCGAGGGGGATCAGAATTAGCGCATCAACCATGAAGTTGGTTCTAGATAGCTGCCAGATTAATGTACCGAGCTTGGAATGCTCCGCGGAGTAGGGTTATTCAGATCCGTATCTTTCGATACGGGTAAAGAGCGGGGTGATGCTGTGATTATTGCTGCTTAGATCACACCGTGGCACCTTGCGTGCTAACCCAGTCAAGTCACATGGAAGTGACATATAAATTGGTTGTTGGTCAAAGTAATGTATTATGTATCATTTTATCTGGATGGACCTAGGACACTTGGTGACCCTACTGTGGATTCATAGGGTATTTCTATCTACAGATGGTGTAAATATAAAAGCGAAGCAACTAGAGATACAGGAGTGCAGAGCTAGACACAGAGGTCGGGAGAGTCACAACACAACATGATAGCATACTGGCACTTCATTATAATTAGAAGTATATGAAGGTGAGAAGTAAAGCAGTGCATTATTAATATAAAGAGGTTATTCGCCACCTTCCCATAAGATACTAGTGTAGTAGGGAGAAAGCGCGACATGGTGGAGATGCTGGGATCTTTGGGATCCTGTGGAGCAATAAAATAATGCATTGTAATTGTAAATGAATTTTCTGTGGAAACAAAAATGTTGTGACTCTTGGCGCCATCTGTGGTCTAGTAGGTGAACTAATTTTTAACAATTTATTTATGTTTTTATCAATATTCAGTGTAAGGATCGGACGGGACTTATAAGTGTTTGTAAAAATAGATAAGTTAATTTTAAGCACAATTATTGTATGCAACAAGAAACATAAATGTTATTTTGGAAATAAAATGTTACGATGTTGGTCGGATACCGGAAATCCAACATGAAGAAAATTCGTCAGACTCAGGAACATTTCCTATTTGATGAACACGAAACGTTCTGGTAAATAAAATAACGATATTTTATGTTATAAGATAAATAAATTGGTTAATTTTAAGACTAATTTTGGATTTGTACGATAAGTATGAAGAATAAAAATATGTATGGCTATCCCGCGGATTTACGCGTCGGCCATTTCTATTTCTGAAGAACGGCGTCTATGTATCTTTTGAGAAAAGAAAAGTGCAAATCTGATTTTACTGTTGTGAAAAGTGTTCAGAACTAGTAAAATACATGTGAAACAGTTTAATTGTTATTCGGTGAGTGTCGTATTGATATTTGTTACGAGATTTGTTCATCTCCTGTCGTGTTCGTAATTTCGTATTTGCCGAAAGTTTGGTCAAAAGTTTTCACATTTGGAACCAGCATCGGTATAAAAACTGGATAAAACCTATGAACCTCTGCAGCGTTGTTGTTCAGTTGATTCATTCAATCTCAGAGGTAAAATAAAGTTTCATATTTACATGAACTCATGTGTCAGGCAAGTTTGGTTGTGTCTGCGTAGGTACCTACTTACTTGTTTGTGAGATAACTTGTGAGAAGTTCTTGTGCCTACCTACGATCTTGTTAGAAATAGGTACCAATTTTCCCTGGCTTTGGGTCAATTTGCAAATGTAATGACGACATACTCATTCAATTATTTCACGAATACGAGCAACTTTGTCCATGGTTGTGTAATGGTTTTGTGCAGCATGGCTATAACGAAATGTGTGGTATACTTTATAGGTACCTACCTAGGATGAAACGAGCAATGCGAAAGCGGCAGCTTTGTTCAAATAAGTTCATCAAAGAAGTACTACAATAGAACTTGGACGAAGCTACGTTTTACTTAGACAAACATAAGAGGTATGTTTTCTGTGCATTTGACTAAATCTTATAATCAAAACTTTGACTTCAGTTAGCTGAATTCATAATTTTTACTAGTTATGCGTGCTATACATACCTACCTCGCCTAGCCATTTTGAGATTTTTTAACCCCTTGTGTGACGACGGAAAATCAGTAGAGAATAATAAGTTGAACAAGTTTAAGTAAACATTTGTATGTTTACATTCATCTTGATTTGGATATAGGATTTAGTTACCTACTTAGGTAAATTGACTTTAAAACAAATGTTGATTCATTTAAAATTATTTGAATGAATACTTATTTCATAATTTCTTTATTGCACACAAAAAAAAAAAAAAAAAGTTAACAAATCACGGTAGATAATATAAAGTGTACAATGGCGAGCTTATCTCTAAAAAGAGATCTCTTCCAGCAAACCAAGTTTCGATGAGAGAGGTTGATAGCTGAGCGGGGGTAGACTTATTTACTAGTAGAAAGTAACAGATTTCTTTTGTTTTGTGTGGATAAGTAAAACAAATGCATACCTAGTGCAGAGTGAATAATTAAAACAATTTCTTATCATTCTCAATACCACATTTAAGTATTATAGTGGTAGTTTAGTCGAGTAATTTGATACAGGCTTACATTAGTATCCTGACTATCTTTCAGAAAAGTATGATTTAATATTATTTTTGACATTCCTAACATTCAAGGTGCATTTTTGAAAATAGTTGAGATTAATATGGAGATAGAGTACTGAATACTTATAACACGGGTACTCATTCCTTTAGGGTATGTGTACATTCAAGTTTCTGTCATTGTAAAGGGACAGATACATTTTTTTACAATTTTTACTGAAACCTATTTCTATTTATTTTGGTAATCTCAATGCAATCAAAATATTTTGACATACAATGCAATGTATCTTGTAACATTGCACTGATGAATAAATCAAAGTTTTAAACTAAACTTGATTTAACTAAACTATACTGATAAAAGGACATTTAGCTATAGTTAGTGATAGATAACTATAAATAAATATTACATAATTAAGATGTCAGTATTTTCAAAATTTGTTTCCAGAACTACAAAATAATAATGGAGGAAATAATTTTGAAAAGATTATCACTATTCATTGAAGAAATTAAATCTTTAACCACACAAGCTCTCAATCTTTGTCAATGCATAAACAATGACAACTTGGAAACAGCCAGGGTCGTATCAGCTAAGCTAAAAGCTATTCTGTCTCGCTTCACATCAGAACTGAATAGTTATTTTAATATCTGTGTGAATACAGATTCGGATGAGATATCTAATTTCACCACACATCAGCTACAAGGGGAAGTAAACCTAGCTGAATTGGAGGAAAAAATTAAAATTATGTCCGGACAACCAACAACGTCGACAAAGGAATCATCGTCATATAGCAAGTTACCAGATTTGCACCTACCAGAATTTAGTGGCAATTTACTAGATTGGCACCAATTCTGGGACCAGTTTACGTCAAATATTAACAGAAGAAAACTAAATGATGTCGACAAGTTGCTGTACCTCAAGAGTTCTCTTAAAGGAGATGCGGCTAGACTCGTAGATGGATTTGATACAACAAACCAAAATTACCAAATTGTGGTTAACACATTGAAAACCAGATATGGGAAAGAGGATGAAATTATACAGGCACATCACCGAGCCCTCAACAAAGTCATAAGAGCCAAGACAACCGAAGATTCAAGAAATACTTTGGAACAAATAGAGAGACATCAGCGAATACTTCAAAGCATGGGGGAAGTAACTGCCACTAATCAAATGCGATTGCTGATAATGGAAAAATTTCCTACCGAACTCATTTATGAAACCAAAATGAGACTTGGTTCTGTGGGGACTGAATCAGTAGAGGATATATTGAAACAACTGTCTCTAATTATTTCCACAAGAGAAGAAGCATGGAGAATAACACAAGAAAGTACAACAGGAGAAGGTACAACAAAACCTCATTACACAGTGGAAACCCTTCATGTGAAAGACACTGCTCAACGGGAAAAGACAGATTCTTCAAAGAATAATCATTCCAATGATACAAAACATGGTAGAAGGCCATGGAATAATTCAAATAACAATTGGAATTCAAACCAAAGTCACAGACCAATTAAAAGAAAATTTGAGCCGAAGAGAGACGGAAAAGGAAATACTAATTTCGGAAAAAGAAGGAGATGGAGTTGCGTTTTTTGCGGCAATAACCATTTCAACCAGGACTGTGACAAAGCTAAAACCATCAACGAAAGGAAGTCAAAACTGAAAGGAAGATGCTTTAATTGTTTTAAAGCAGGACATTCCGTGAGCAGCTGTTATAACAAGAAGAAATGTGAATACTGTGGAAGATATGGAGTTCATAATAAAGCATTATGTCCTAGCAGTGCTGCCCACAATCGAGAAACAAGAAACTACAACACTAACAAGAAAACCAAGGATGACAATCAATCTACCAGTGTTATGCATATAAACAGAAAAGGATCAACTTTACTACAGACAGCTGTAGTTAAAGTAAGAGGCCATGGTGACATCACAAAGTCATGTCGAATTCTGTTAGATTGTGGTAGCCAAAGGAGCTACGTTACTGAAACGATGGCTAAAGCTCTGAATCTTCAAACGGAAGAACAAAACAATCTAGCAATATTCACGTTTGGATCTCAAAATCCTAAGGAGATACAAAGTCCACTAGTTAAACTAGGTATAGTGGCACGGAATAATACTATCAAAACATTATATGCCAATGTAGTACCGTCAATATCTCAAGGAGTACCGTATCCACAAGAAGAGTTACTGGACTCGAAGACTAAAGTGAGATATCCGTTAGCAGATGATGGATCATTGTCTGATCGGGTCGATATGTTACTTGGAAATGACTATTATTTCACGATTATGTCAACAAAGAAGATACATATCAGAGAAGACTTATACTTGGTCGAATCGGAATTCGGTTGGATACTTTCTGGTAGTACATATACAAGACCTGTCGAACAAAATATGTCAATTCTGACATATTTCCAATCTTCCTATGAGGTCGTCGGTCTGAATCTACCAGATCCACCATTAGATAATGGAAGTTTAAAGTGCTTATGGGACTTAGAGTCGATAGGCATTACCGATTCTCCAAAATTAAATAGAGACGAAGAGGCCGTTAAACACTTCAATCAAACGACAGAGTACAAAGATAATAGATACTTTGTTAGTTGGCCGTGGAATGACTCTTCAACAGATTTACCATCCAACTTTGGATTAGCGTTCGGACGTTTAATAGACTTACTTAAAAGATTAGATGCAAACACTCTAACGTCATATGATGAAACATTAATCGAACAATTGGAGAAAGGAATCATTGAAGAAGTTCCACTGGAAAAGGATGTGGATCATGCAATCCATTACATTCCTCATCATGGAGTTACAGCTCAAGGAAAATCATTGCGGATCGTATACGACGCTTCAGCGAAAACTAAGGACAACAAAAGTTTAAATGAACATCTTTATTGTGGACCTATATTAATAGAAGATTTAACGGGATTGATCATCAAATTTAGATGTTATGCTATTGGATTGACAGCTGATGTAGAGAAGGCGTTTCTACAAATAGGCCTTAAAGAACCAGACAGGGATGTAACAAGATTTTTATGGTTAAGAGATCTCAAGAAACCAGCAACTGAAGACAATCTTGTTCACTTGAGATTCACTCGTGTTCCATTTGGAATAATCTCAAGCCCGTTTATATTAAACGCCACTATCAAACATCACTTGTCAAACGATGAAAACCAAAATGTTCGAAAACTAGCAAACGACATATATGTAGACAACGTTGTAACAGGAACTAATAGTACTGAAGAAGCTTTAGATTTATATCGTAACTCTAAAGAAGCGTTTAGTCAGATTTCGATGAATTTGAGACAATGGAGTTCTAACTCTAAGGACTTCTTACGACATGTTCCCGATGCTTCTCAGGATAAAGTAGTTAAACTATTAGGTCTTGATTGGCATTTGGAGGAAGATACACTTCAATTAAGAACAAAGGGATTAAACAGTACCAATACCAAAAGAGGTATTTTGAAAAGCATTGCATCCATATATGATCCATGTGGATATGCAGTACCCATACTGTTACCCGCAAAGCTACTGTTACAGGACTTATGGAAGTTGAAAATAAAATGGGATACACCATTACCCGAGGATATTATCGACAAGTGGACTAACATTCAACAGGACTTAGATGAAGTCAAGGAAATAAGTTTACCGAGATGTTACAGGAAAAACTCTGAAAGTATTGACTGTCAGATTCATTGCTACACAGACTCATCTACAAAAGCATATGCAGCAGTAGTATACATAGTTGCAAACAATGAGAAGAGTTTTGTTATAGGGAAACCACGTCTTGTGCCAATTAAAGATCAAGAACATTTGAAAATACCACGACTGGAACTCTTAGGAGTCTTGATTGGGAGTCGTCTTATACAATATGTTCTAAAATTCATCACTTTTAACGTAACCAAACAAGTGCTTTGGACAGATAGCCAGATCGTCATTGATTGGTTCAAATCGAGTAAACTACTGACCCCATTTGTGTCAAGACGAATAGAAGAGATCAAAAGGAATAAAAACTTAATTGTTAGATACGTACCGTCAGAACTTAATCCTGCTGGTGCAGCTACCAGACCATCAAGTTCAAAGGAGGATAGAGAAAGATGGTTAGTTGGACCAGATTTTCTGCTCCAGGAGCCTGGTAGTTGGCCGGTGAACCCATCCAGGGCAAACATTCTCTTGGTTGGGGAGGATCTGACGAAGACCAATGATATTCAAGATCTTCCAGAGGAAATGGAGTCAGAGCTTGGTACAGATGACGATCATCAACATGAGCAATCTATGGAACCCGAAGAAGGAGATAATACAATTAAAGAAATTAAGAAAATACAGGCAGAACATTTTCAAGAAGAAGTGAATGGTAAAGAAACTAGTCTCAGTCGTAACTTAGGTTTATTTAAAGATGTTGATGGCATTTTACGGTGTAAAGGTAGACTCAAATATGCTGAATGGTCATTTGATAAGAGATATCCTATGCTTATACCTAAAGACTGTGATTTTACCAGTAAAGTCATATTGAACACACATGAAAAGAACTATCATGTTGGCGTCAATCATACATTGAGCATACTCCGTCAATCTTACTGGATACCACATGGTAAACAGCAAGTTCGTAAGATTTTGAATAAATGTTCTCGTTGCATAAAACATGGCGGAGGTCCATTTAAACTACCATCTGCACCTGCACTGCCACACGAACGAGTCAACTATAGCAAACCATTTACATTTACCGGAGTAGACTATTTGGGACCTGTGCTTGCTAAAACAGAAAGAGGAACAAGCAAAAGATGGATATGCTTGTTTACATGCCTAGCAGTCAGGGCCGTACACCTGGAAGTAGTCGAAGATCTATCAGCTGAAGAAGGTCTACTCGCTTTACGACGAATGATTTCGACTAGAGGTATACCAACTCTCGTTACATCGGACAACGCCTTACATTTTAAACTCATAGCCGACATAGTAGCCAATACATACTGTGTTGAGAATAAAATAAAATGGCGATTTATACCAGAACTTGCACCGTGGCACGGTGGGTTCTACGAACGATTGGTTGGATTAATTAAACACTGTATGAGAAGGACATTTCAAAAACACTTATTAAAGGACAGTCAACTGTCAACAGTCGTCAAGGAAATAGAGGCGATAATAAATACCAGACCTTTAGTATGTGTTGATACAGAACTAGAACACATTTTGAAACCATCAGATTTTCTCCAAGCAGGCAGATCTATCACATTAGAAACTGCAAATAGTGATGTACCATTCATAGGCACATCAACAAAAACTGATCTAATTATGGGCTGGAGAAAAGCTCGTGTAATACTCGAAGAATTCAAGGAAATATTTCGCAATCACTACTTACCAAGTTTACGAGAGAGATATCGTCACTCGTATAAACAGCCACGTGTGACTTCAAAAATGCTCCCGAAAGAAGACCAAATAGTACAGATAAGAGGAGATAAAAACCGTGAAGGCTGGAAAGTAGGAAAAATAATTTCTTTGATAAAAGGCTCCGACGGTTTGGTTAGAGTAGCAAGAGTAAAAGTAGGTGACACGATATTTACGCGTTCCATCGCTCACTTATATCCTTTAGAAGTGGAAGATAGCGAAGGACAGGATCCAGTACCTCAAGACATCAGAGAAAAGTTTGTAGAAGACAGCGAACGACTAGATCCAGTATCTGAAAACACTGGAGAAAACATCGAAACACTGAAGCTACCTGAAGAAACTTATGAAGAATCAGAAGTTATCCCTGATGTTGTTATAGCAACACCAGATAATATGCAGACAGAGACATTAGCTGATAAAGAAATAGAACTAGTTGACGAACAGGAAATGGCATGTGACACGACAAAGGTCACAAGTAAAGACGTAGAGATTGAGAGCACTGATTTAAGAAAAGATTTGGATATAACGGACAATACCATGACAGAACAGAGAGAAGAGGTGAATGAACAGACTGAAGAATTGAAACATAGAAGAAAGGCAGCAGTCCGAGCCCTTGAAAAGATAAGGGAATGGACACAGAATTTGTCAATAACTTTACTTTAATTGTTCCCGGCGGGAGTGTCGCGACTCTGCCGCGATATTTGTATGTGGCAACACTAAAAAAACTCTAGTAAGTTCCCCCCGTTTCTTACCTGTCAAAGCTTTACTGTCATCAGTCATGTGAACGCGCGGCGTCCTCAAATGTAACTTTTACTTTGCTTATTGAAGTTTCCTGATCATTTCACGAACTGTATTGTGCATAATTAACAGTAGTGAACTAGTGACAGTACCATGTGTGTGCTGGACAGTTATTGTGCTAGAAGTTACATCGGAGGCGAGCCCGGATCCTACAGCTAAGTGTCTTAGGTTTCTACCACCTTCATTGAGGTATCATTGCTTGCGTATAGCGCAGGAAATGTTATCTCAATGCCTAATTGTTAACATGTATGATGAAGAGTCTTGTTGAGACTGTTTGGACCATATGAAGTTACGAAGGTAACATGAAGCTCACTGGTTGGTCTGGTCTCTCGAGGGGGATCAGAATTAGCGCATCAACCATGAAGTTGGTTCTAGATAGCTGCCAGATTAATGTACCGAGCTTGGAATGCTCCGCGGAGTAGGGTTATTCAGATCCGTATCTTTCGATACGGGTAAAGAGCGGGGTGATGCTGTGATTATTGCTGCTTTAGATCACACCGTGGCACCTTGCGTGCTAACCCAGTCAAGTCACATGGAAGTGACATATAAATTGGTTGTTGGTCAAAGTAATGTATTATGTATCATTTTATCTGGATGGACCTAGGACACTTGGTGACCCTACTGTGGATTCATAGGGTATTTCTATCTACAGATGGTGTAAATATAAAAGCGAAGCAACTAGAGATACAGGAGTGCAGAGCTAGACACAGAGGTCGGGAGAGTCACAACACAACATGATATAGCCTACTGGCACTTCATTATAATTAGAAGTATATGAAGGTGAGAAGTAAAGCAGTGCATTATTAATATAAAGAGGTTATTCGCCACCTTCCCATAAGATACTAGTGTAGTAGGGAGAAAGCGCGACAACTATCGTTCATGCATTTGTTTTGCTTGTTTGAAATTTCTGAAAGAGTAGGTAGCCCTATTTGTCGCCCGAAATTGCCAGAATATAGTAGATCTGTCACACACTGCAGTCACCAATATATTTCTTAGGAACATAACTAGTAAAATTTGTTAGGAATTCCACTAGATGGCTCTGCCAGTCTTGTGACTCGCGGTGGTGAGGTGTTTTGCTAATAGGTTATAAGTTCATTATTGTATTGTTTTCGTTGCCTTTATACCAACCCTGGTCCGACAATAAATAGACTACCAAAGGTTTATTCCGTGGTTTTATTGTAAGGTGCCAATAAGGGTCGCAGTTCAAATATTGGTCCTTCGATATCGTTTTTAATGCTATGGTCTAGCTAAAGACCAAAAGCGTCCTCGCAGTGGGTTGCTGCAGCAAGAGGACGTGACGTCAGCGGAGTTGTTGTCAGCTGTGTGACAAGAGGACAATGACACCGTGACGTAGGAGATCAAAGCCATGTGTAGAGGACGGACTGCGGGAGAGATCAACTAAGGATGAAAGAAAGGGAGAGATCAACTAAGGATGAAGGAAGGGGAGAGAGCAACTAATGAAGAAAGAAAGGGAGAGGTCAACTAATAAAGAGCAACTAATGAAGAAAGAAAGGGAGAGGTCAACTAATAAAGGTCAAACTAAAGAAGAGAACGAAAGGGAGAGATCAACTAATAAAGGTCAAACAAAATTGAGATCAACGGGAGCGGCCGATTGTCATGAGTGGGCGTCTATCAGAGCTGACGTCCAGCTGTGATGCCGTAGTTCAACTAAGGAAGAAGGAAGGGGAGAGAGCAAGTTTATTATTCAGTTTACAAATTTTGAAGACACTTTGTTTTTATATCGAATGTATGTACTTTGGTTATCATTTTGTTTAAAAAAGCCATTTTTCACTAAATGCCTTTTGGTGGGCGATATGTTAGGAATTCCACTAGATGGCTCTGCCAGTCTTGTGACTCGCGGTGGTGACGTGTTTTGCTAATAGGTTATAAGTTCATTATTGTATTGTTTTCGTTGCCTTTATACCAACCCTGGTCCGACAATAAATAGACTACCAAAGGTTTATTCCGTGGTTTTATTGTAAGGTGCCAATAAGGGTCGCAGTTCAAATAAATTAGAGAACTTTAATTTGGTGACCAATTAAATAGTTGGTAATAATTATGTGACAGATAAATATTTTTGCAAATAATATTCGAAGTATTCGAAAATGCAAGCCTTATTTGACGTTTACGCCTTGTGCGTGATCTCAGAACAAGAAACGTGATGATCCTCAGAACATGATGATCAAAAGACCGCCTTGAGCATGCCTTGAGATTGGGGTTGGTGTGTCCGGTGTGTCAAAGAAACAGATTAATGAAACTCATTGTAATCTGTCAACATGAAACTCTTTGTTGGTGCAACGCAAGACTGTTTTCATTTTCGTTATCCACACATTCTAGCCGTACAACCATCCTTTGCGAACTCAGACTAACGAAGCATAGCGAGCCAAAGAGTATACAGTGTGACATTTAATTAGCCGACCATATTTTGGGGAATGATAGTACCTACCCATTATTATGAAGAACTTTCCCCATGGAACATATGGTCGCAAACGAAAATTTTTTTTGGGTCTCCCATAGTAACTTGAAATCAGCTGATCGGGGCAATGTACTGGGGGACCATTTTTTTTTTCATTTGCGACTATATGTTTCTTTGGGAAAGGGAAAGTATTGGTAGGTACTATAATTCCCCAAAATATGGTCAGCTAATTAAATGTCACCTGTATAAACTTACTACGTAAGCGAGCAAAAAGCCATAAAAAAAAGTGAATGACAGATCTCTGGTATAAAACAAACAACAAAAATGTAAAAAAATATATTTGCAAAACATAAAACACAACTGGTTTTTCAATATTTCAAATAAATTTATCATGAATTTGTACAAAAAAGTTAAAACAGTAATGACACAGACAAAAAATGATAACAAAACGAAAGATGAGGCGAATTATACAAATGTAACACCATATAAGATCCAGGCAAGTTCAATATGTCCGGAATCGAGAGAACGATCTGGAAAAGACGGAGCTACACAACAAAAGTCTGAGATGGTACCACAACAATGGAAATGGTAAAATTTTAGAATCGTTCATCCTTAGTTGGGGGGTGGGGGGTGGAGGGGGGAGAATGAGGATCCCCCCATCCCCCCAATATAGTTTTTTAAGTGCGGAAATGTATACTTTTTAAGATATAATTTTTAATAAAGTTTATTAAAATTGGAGGTTAATTTCACCTAAAGTGATCGGAAAATGAAAAAAACTTGTAATTTTTCCTATAAAATGTAAACCCAGGATAGGGGTCGCCTCGCTCCGCCCCGCTTCGCTCCAGCTCCCAGTTCTGCTTATAAGTGTGTACCTAACAAACCTATTTTTAGTTTTCAAACAGGAAGTAACATATAATTGATGCAATCGAACCAGTAGTATCCGAACCAGAATATTGAAAAGAAAAAAAATTTGCGCCCAAAATGGCCACCGCCTTTTTCCACCGTTGCAACGTCTGTTGTCATTTGTACTAAAATCATGTACCAATATCCATCGTTAGAGCTTCTGATTTTGACATTTGACATTCCTAATTTTGCAAAGATGTAAATATCCAGATGATGATCTCCAGATCTATCGCCACTTCTGCCACTTCTCTCCCAACTATATAATCTCTGCTGTGGAGGCACTTAACTCCTCTTGAGGGTGTGAGAGGCTGGGCTTCATCTTTTGGACTCTTGGTTAACCCGAGCAAGTCAGGCAATGATTAATAGGTACCAAACATTCTCTTAGCCTGTTGCAGAATCAACCCATTCCACCAGTCACTTTCAACGGTACCATAATCGTATATAGTGATAAAGCTAAAAACCTTGGCCTTATCTTCGATAACCAATTATCCTGGTCAGCGCATGTCAATTAGGTCAGTCGTCGAGTATTTGCTACTTTCCACTCTCTTAGGAGACTTCAGTACTTTTTACCTCGACAGACCAAAATCACTCTGGAACTCGAACGACTTCAAAATCTCGGGATTCGGTTTATCTTCGGACTGCGAAAATACGACCATTTATCAGAGTATCGCAAGGAGTTGAAGTGGTTACCAATTCGTCTTCGTCGGGATTCTCACAACCTCAATTTCCTCCTTAACCTATTGCGGAGTCCACGCTATCCATCTTTTCTACGTGACCGATTCAATTTTTTCTTCCAACAGCAGGCCTCGGAGAACTGACACAGATTCTATGCTCACTACTCCACAGCATAATTCCGCTTTGACATGGGGTTAGACTCCGGGCCATTCGGTTGTGGAATTCACTCCCCCGCGCCATCAGACACAGTCCAACTCTAAATATTATTTAAAACTCGCGTGAAAAATCACTACCTTTCCCTATAGTATAGTATTACAGGTAGTATTGTATGTATTTTAGTAGGTACATATATTTATATAAGTACTAGCATTAAGCCCGCAACTTCGTATGCGTAGTTACACTTTTTGGTCGCATTTTTATTGTTGCAATTATTTTGCAAGTGTACAGTACGTACGTTACGTACACCCTTAGAGAATTTAGGAATGTCAATAATATCCACTTATTCTTGATTAAAGATCCTTTTATTGCAGTTCAGTTTACATACACGGTACACATGGGATAACACAAGTAGAGACAAGTATTTTTTTTTAAATGATAATTAATGCTTTATTCACATAATAATTTATACTCGCTACCACTGTAACATAATGCTGACATAAGCATGTAAGCATAAGCAACACTCACCCCCCTCTTAAAAAGCTTTTTTTTTAACTATTACAAAACATGCAAAAATTTACTTGACTGACTGTACTTTGAAACGTCCAATACAATGCAAAAAGTCCTGATACTATCTGTAATGATGATTCTGCTGACTTCTAAGTTCTGAGCAACGCTGCACAAGATAAACACTAGTTCAGAAGTTAAAAAAACAAGATAAACACTAGTACAGAAGTTCTGTCTGAATGATGAAATATACCTTCTGTTATTTATTACATGTATATCGTGTTTCATTTGTTATTTATAACAATGTTCATGCCTACATCCGTTCAACAAAACATTTTGTACCTGTAGGTAAGTTTGTATACCTTTCTATATCAAAGATTAGAAATTACACTTGAAACTAAACACGTTAGTTAATACTTGTTAGTATCTCCTTGGCGAAGTACCCAACCCCACGAAAGTCCTACGTTGATACTCATTCCGACAATTACACATTGCTGTTATACCAAACTGAACTGAGGATAACCCACCTATGTCTAACACAATATACCCATAGTTAGAAATATTACATTGCGTGACACAAAAACAAACGTATACCTATTTATTTTTGTGTCTCCAAAGCCAACGATACATTTCGGTACATGTGTTTCAATGCCCGACTTGAAATTCAATACATTTATTACATGTATATTTTTTTATTGCGAATACAATAAAAAAAATAAAACTTACGAGACCACTTCGAGTCATACACAAGTCATACACAAATCATCCTCATAACCCCCCCCCCCCCCTCATACACACAACATGCACAAACATTCACACACATAACTCAATTCGATGATAATTTAACCATAGGCTAACTACGTATAATTACTTTTTTCCATTTTGTATTTGTCCATTCTGTAAACAGGTAGATATATAAAAAAAAAAACTGTTTTTATACTGCAATTAGTTTTTAGATTATTCCTTTGATCTTAACTTACTGCGAGACGGTCTCTAACCAGTGCAGAAGTTAATGTCATACTTTGAATAATATTTAGAACTTACCTATGCTTTAAATACAGGGTGTTGATTTGTAAAGTTACGCCGAGCTCAGAGGTTGTTATTTACATGATACTGAAGCTAAAAAAAATATAAAAAAAATATATTTTTTGTTCAGTATTTTTTCTTTAAATTAATTATTTATTTAAAAAATAAAAATAAACATGTAAATGTGGTCTGAAAAGAGTCGCACGGGATGGGGTGGGGCTCAGGGCACGAGGGAGAGTCTGTTAGCACTTGTGCGCGGTGGCTGGCGGGGGTATCCACACTTTTAGGTAATTTCAGGAAAATTTTCAGATGGTAATTTATGAATGAAAATTATGCGAGGGAAAATTCAAACTTTTATTTTGTCATCAGCTATACGTAAATTATCAACCCTGAGTCGGGCGTAACTTTACAAATCAACACCCTGTATAAGTAAACCTGTAATTAATATTCTTGATTAATAAACACTTTGAACTTTGAACTTGAACTTTATATCATTCACTCAAATATTTCGCTAATGTGACACTTTAGGACAGATTTGTTTATGACATAATTTGTTGGTATAATAGTCTTCTATCGAAGTGTCTTTTAATTTTAATTACCTATCAATTTGTGTAATTAGTGATGACATTTATATACAGAGTATATTAATAATTTTCAATTTACAAATCTGACATGTAATTAACACTTACAAATAAATATGTTTCAATGTTTCAATGTGCAGGTTTCATTTCGATATCTTTTAAAAGCACCTTAATTTTCCCATATTTACACAAGTTTCATGGGAAAATATGTGTAAATAGTCTAAAATAAAGGTGTTTTACAAAGATATCAAATTCAAACTTACACAGGTCGATAGAAGACTATTAGACCAACAATTTATGTCATGATAAAAGGCGACCTAAAGTGTCACATAAGCGAGATAAACCACAGTAAAAAATGGCAACACTGGTCAAAAGCAGTGACCCCTGTCAACAAAGTGACTACTGTCAACAATTACCATTACATTATCACCAAGTCTTAATGAATTTGCAGAAAAAAGCTTTTGGCAATCTAAAATATCAAATATCTCGCTTATGTGACGCTTAAGGAAAAAAATCCTCATAACATAAGTTGTTGGTTTAATAGTCCGACATCGATTTGTGCAGGTTTCAATTCAATATCTTTGTAAAACACCTTAATTTTCTCATATTTACACATATTTTCCCATCAAAATGGAAGGATTCGGAATAATTCTGGAAGGATATCAGAATTATTCCAAAAAGTGGAATAATTCCGGGTGATTGCCTATCTCTGGACAGCGCACACTGGCCGCATCCTTCGGCATGCTTCGGCATGCTTCGGGATGCTTCGGGATGCTTCGGCATGCTTCGGCATGCATCGGCATGCCACGGCAGCTCCTGCTGCCCTATGCATAATAGACGTGCGCAAATCCTGTCCTGGAAAGGACATGGAACGAGACATCTTCTGTCCGGACATATGTCCGTTAATATAGTCCATACACATTTCAATCTTCAGTTGCGTTTGATCGAGTGTTGATGTGTGTCACTGTGTGTGCCTCCTGGACTGGGGATTTCGAACATTCGGGGTACCTATAGATCATTAGGTATTTCGATCTTCGGTATTTCGAACGTTGTTGGGATTTCAAACGTAAGTAGGTCATATGATCTTTAGGTTTTTCGATCTTCGGTATTTCGAACGTTGGGATTTCAAACGGAGGTAGGTCATATGATCTTAAGGTATTTCGATCTTCGGTATTTCGAACGTTGGGATTTCGAACGTAAGTCAATTATGATCTTTAGGTATTATGCTACGTACCCTTGTAAACCCAATATCGTTATTACGCACGCACGTGTGTCGTCCATCCGTATACCTACCTACATACACATGCGTGCCACTCAGGCTAGCGAGCGGCCGCCGCCGCCGGGGCGGGCGGCCCTGTGACCTTTGCATCTTTGGAGGTGGGTGCGCGAACAAGTAGGTAGGCAAATAACTCGCGACCGTGAGCGAGTGACGGAGCCCTAGTATAGTTATACTCTGCGGAACGAGAACGGTAGGAGTATAGGTATACTCCGCGGACTAGGTATATTAACTATGTCCGGACCGAAGATGTCTCGTGTCCGTTCCTTACAGGCCCCCGATTCTCGCGCTATCGAGATCATCTCCCCAGTCGAGATATCGGTTTTGATACTGCCTAAATCCGTCGAATAGGATCTCGATTTATATTTATTTGGATCGAAAACGGGTCGAGATATCTCGGTTGGTCGTAAGGCTGGTCGTCAGAATAGCTTTTTCTTGTTTTTGATGGAGATTTCGATATCTCAAAATCTATATTTCAACCATGGACATGATCTCGCTAGCGCGAGAATTGCCCCCAGCGCGGTATATCACGTATGGGCCTATTAGACTACGCTGTCGGCAGGGCCCTGTCTGACTCACTGTCTCTTTCTAGTCGTTCCATATGAGTGAGACGTCTATACAAATCGTGCCCTGCCGACAGCGTAATGTAATAAGCTCTAAAGCGCAAAGCGGCGGCGTCCTAGGGATGCCGAAGCATGCCGAAGCATGCCGAAGCATGCCAAAGCCTGCCGAAGCATGCCGAAGCATCCCGCCGCGGGCGGGAGCCTGTGGCGGAATGCTTCGACATTATTTTAAACCAAATCAATTTATGTCGTATTTCTATATCGATATGTTTGAATTTCCATTGGTAAAAAATTTAATCCCGAACCGGTGTGCGTTGGCCTTATGCTCGCTAGTGAGGTTACGATAGCGATAGTCTATTGATAGTATCGTGATACTGTCGTGGCCTTGAAAATTTTTTTTTTTGGAAAGGCTTTGGGACATCCGTATGCGGATTGGAAATACAAACGAAAACTTAAAACAAAAATTAAAAAGACAAGTGTGGCGCATGACGAAGAACAGAATAAAAGATAATCCGTGCTGGATCAACTTCGCCAATGCTAATGGTATTAATCTAGACAACATTAACATCGATTATATTGATGGCGAAATATTTGATATCAATCGATTGGATATAAAAAACAAATGTTTAAAACGCTTTTATATTTGGCTTTTCAAGTGATGATCTGTTGTTGAAATCATTATACTGAAATAAAAATGTATTAATTAAACCTACGTCACTTGCCTTTATGTATTGTTTTTAACCCCCGCCCGACGAAGGAAAAAGTGGCCAAGTGCGAGTCGGACTCGCCCATGAAAGGTTCCGCAGTAGCAAATCATTAGGTACCTACTCACTTCACATTCACCTGATACACCTAGCCAAAATACGAGAAGGTATCAATATATTTCTTCAACAGCAAATATTTACTTTGTTTTTCATAGTGTTTGTATGAATGACAAAGTTATCTTTGCGGTTTTTAATACATGTTTTATATCAATACAAGAATGACATTGTTAAGCTGTATTTATGTAACTGTGTATGTAGTCTATTCCTTAGCAATAGGTTCATATATGTACCTATGTGTAATAATAATATCTATGTATTATAGGTACCTACTAGAATAGTTTTATTGTACGCGCAATTCTTCCCCTTACCTATCATCTCCGTCTCCTACCCTACATGGTTTGCTGGAAGAAATCTCTTATTAGAGATAAGCTCGCCTTTGTACATATTTTTTCTATGTTAAGCTATTTTTACTGTCATGTGAGTACAATAAAGAAATTACGAAATTACGACATAATATGCCCGTTTTCACCCCCATTCCTAATTTACTAAATACAGTGCTGTAATTATTAAAGTATTGGTTTATATCTATTAATAAATAATTGTATTGATACATTATTTGAATCAAAGTATTTTTTTTTAAGTAAAAATTAAATGTTGTTTCCGGCTAACCTGCAAAGTGGCGGGCTCACCTGCAACCTGCAAGTTCGCGCGCACGACAACTGTCAAACTGCTCTATTTTTATTTCAAAATAATTAAAGTCAAATAGAGGGTCATAAGGTTCTTTATCTACTCTCATGTCATAAAGTTCGGATTACAAACTTGAAATCGAATTCATAATGACAAACTTTATAAACGATACAGTATGAAAAAAAAAAATCTACTACTTCTCGAACAAAACTAATGTTAGGTATTATCTGGGTGCACGGCAGTGCACCACCAAGTCGAGCAAGCACAGCCGTACCATCCTTTTCTCGAAGCAATTCAGGCCATATTCGACCCCCCTAAAACTTCGTTGTGGATAAAACAAGAAGCCTGATTTTTCTGTTACTAATTAGGCCTTATATCAACACGATATATTAAATTTTTTATTCAATTTGAACCAGTAGTTTAAGAATTGTAACATGTCAAAGTTTCCTCATTTTGTCACTGACTGACTGACCGATCATCAAAACTCCCAGGCACTTCTAGCAGACATAGAACCTTCAAATTTGGGATATAAATAGTAATTAGTATTCTTATCAAGGGAAAACTTAAACATTTCAAGCTTATGTTACAGTTTTCCAGAAAACCCATCTGCATCAATAACTTTGTAATCTTATATAAAATGTATAGGATTACAAAGTTACATTTGCAGTTTATGAATCATTGAATGCCCCTAGGAAAATATGCCTTTACAAACAAGATTCTATAAACATATTATGTAATACATACATAATATCACGCCTGTTTCCTAGAAGAGGGATACGTACATCCACCAGGGACCACCACTTACCACGGTCCAGGCATACATCCCTCGTTTCCTTTGGTTACCATTATGCTTAAATTATATATTACTAGCTGACCCGGCAAACGCTGTTTTGCCATATAAATAATTATAACACTTAGGGGTATGAAAAATAGATGTTAGCCGATTCTCAGACTACGAAGACAAACACTGTGACACGAGAATTTTATATACAGGGTGTAACAAAAAGGGTTTAACTCCCGAATGTATGTGGTTACTATGGGACCAACTTGATCAGAGCAACTTGATTTTTCACTTCTCCATATAAATCAGCCGAGCGCCCAGACCGAAATGTATGGGGAAGTGAAAAATCAAGTTGCTCTAATCAAGTTGGTCCCATAGTAAAAGTTGCTCAGAATGATGTCCCAAACCACATACATCCGGGAGTTAAACCCTTTTTGTTACACCCTGTATATATGTATGATGTACATTCCCGACAAAATGCTTCAAATATAATAAAACTATTCAATCAATAGAACAAATTGCGTTCTAATGCGACGGGAGTGGTAGCAGATTAATCCAATTGCTCGATAGATGGCGCTGCCTGTATTTTAACTCACGCTATGGTTTGAAACCGTCGCTAGCTTAAGTAGCGGAGTTGCTCGCCAGCGATTTCAACTAGTTGTTGATAATTTTTGTATCTGCATTAATTATTATATTTACTAACTATTTGGATTTGTTCATCTAGCACATTTGCCAGAACTAGTAGTCGCAATGGATTCGGAAATAGTGTATGTGAATGACCAACCATGCCCACACCGGATTGTACGGATACCTGGCGATGGGTCGTGTTTGTTTCATTCTTTGTCATTCTCTATGTATGAGAATATTGAGTCGTCGTATGAGATTAGACTTGCTATAGTCGAGTATGTGGTAGCACATTGGGAAGAGTTCCAAGTTTATACTTGTGACGAGCACGGAGACCCCTACATTAACGCTATGTTTTTTATTGTTATTGTAAAAGTACCAAAGGTACCAAATTTTAAAAAGTAGAACTTTACAAAAAGAAGTGAGATCCCATCAAAAACATCCTGTAAAAAATACCAAGTCTCGCAGCTCTGTGATTCTACCGTAAAAAGTTGTGAGATCCATGTTATACCAAGTCGGTTAACTGATTTAGTCCCTACTTAAGGGGCCTTCTGTCTTAAGTTAATACGTAAGATATTTTCATATCTATATTCAAATCTTTTACTTTTTAAATAAAAATATCGACTTGGCCATCGCATGAAGGCACAATGTATCTTCGAAATCATATCTACATTATATTAGGTTGTTTAGAGTATAATTGCGTTCTACACGATTAAAACTTGGTTCCAAAACTAATATATGTATACCTTTAACAAGCGGCAACAATAGAAAATGGAAGACTAGTGCAACAAAATTACTAATGCTCTAGTTATTTTCGGTCCATTAAATTCCAGTACCTTTCACTTCTTTATGCATTCGGAAGGAATTTGATGAAAAACCAGGTTTCTGGCTCTTAGTTCTGTGTGATAGATAACGTATTTGTATATATTTATTACACGATACATGACAGGACATAAAAACAGAAATAACATGTACCAAGGTCAGCTTATCTCTAAATAGAGATTTCTTCCAGCAGACCCTGGTTGTAAAGGACTAAACAAACTAAGCATGCGATGGCCAAGTCGATATTTTTATTTAAAAAGTAAAAGATTTGAATATAGATATGAAAATATCTTACGTATTAACTTAAGACAGAAGGCCCCTTAAGTAGGGACTAAATCAGTTAACCGACTTGGTATAACATGGATCTCACAACTTTTTACGGTAGAATCACAGAGCTGCGAGACTTGGTATTTTTTACAGGATGTTTTTGATGGGATTAAACATTTTTCCATAACGATTCAGTTCTACTTTTTTCGGGAAAGGCAAGGGTTATAAAACCATACAGCCAAGGTGTTTGATAGTCTATATCGTGTTGGAAAGTTTTTTTTTAGCTATAGTTGACAGTCAAACAGCCACTCAGTGTTTGATAAGTACTTGGAGGCAGGCAGGAAGATTTAAACAAAGAGGTTCATTGATCTGAGGTTTGATAAATTGTGGCCCATGCTCCGAGCATGCGCTGTGACTACTATTTGCATCTCGCTCAGATTATTCAGGGTGTAACAGAAAGGGGTGTACAAGCCAAAACGCATTTAGATTGAGTTTTCATTAGTTTTTGTATGATTTTATGATTTATCGCCTCCGATCAATTCTACAACACGACTCTACAATGGAACCAGGCTTTGTTAGGTCAAACAGCTCAAAGCCTATAGTTAGGGAGGCGAATAGGGGAATTTTCGGTAATACTCGAGCGTGGCAGTTTAAGATATGAGAGATACCTTAGACCTAATAGAACAACCTTGTAAAGTATTTAGCTCTATTGATTTTAGTGTTTTAAGACTAAATTTAACTAATCTGACGATAAATCCTTGACTCCGCCGAGTTATAGGGTCGCAAACTTGTAAAAAAAATAACGTTTTTTTTTACAAGTTCGCATTCTCGAGCGCGATTTTTATTTTTTTTTATTTTGAAGAATATAATCTAAAACTTACTAAAAATACAAAATCTGCCGGTTTCCGCATGACCGGAAGTGTGGAGGAGCTATTTCGTCTTCCGAAAAACGCGTTGCGGCATATAAGTCGCGAACGATACATTTTACAAAAAAAAGTTTAATAAACAAAAAAGGTAATTTTATTTTACACAAAAAGGTCTCTTTATATTTTTGTCCAAAGTTAAAACTTTTCGACTTGAAGCATCATAAAAACTCAAACTCCCGGTTTTTTGAGTATATCTCGAGTGTTAATTTTTTTATATGAAATAACGATGATTAAATTATGTGACGTTTATTATATCTAATTTTTTTTTTCTAAAGCTTCTCGACAATTTTCGTGGACTCGGAAAAAGTTACGCGTATCTGTATACAAATAAAGTATTATTAACATGTACAGTTTCATGTACTTATGTATATATTATTCAATAGCCTGTTGATCCTCAAATTGTTTTTTGGACGTACCGTAAGCAAAACGATGTGAAGAATTGAAGCAAAAAAGAGGAATTTGCCATAAACATGTAATACAGACTGAGCGCTTCGCGGAAATATGCCGTCCTTCCAATATTTTTCCTTTATTTCGCCGTTTCTTAAATTCCCCGTTTTATCAAGGAGAAAGAAAGGAAAAAAAGAAACCAAAAACCTTTTTCGGTCAGACCAACATTTTTGTCAGATTAAGAAAATACTAGATGAAAACCCGGCTTCGCTCGGGCTCGGGTAAAATGTGAATGTGGGTACAAAATGAAGGTAGATATTTCTGTAGTTATCGGTTCTCAAGGAATATTAAAGGCAAAGCAAGGCATAGATTCGTTTAGCATCGTTCATTGTGTTTAATAAATATTGTAAATTAAAACTACAAATGTTTTTACTTAAATAACTTTAATTTAAAATCAACCTTAAAATAAACGAACTTTAATTAACAAAACAAATAGTTTTTAAGGTTTACTCTCGGTAAACCTCTCTGTTATAAAGCACCCAGTCTTTTTATTTACTTTGGAAGGTAAGTATGGTTAATTACACAATAAAGAACAACATTTTTACTACAACAACGACATTAGAACAACATTATCATACAATTTATCTATACAGGGTAACATTTAATTAGCTGACCATATTTAGGGGAATGATAGTACCCATCATTATGAATAACTTTCCCCAAGGAACGTATGGTCGCAAAAAACAATATTATCATTTTACCAATGCCTTGTGCTGATTCGCTATCATTATTGTACAGGCTATCCATTAAATTGTTATAGTTTTCGGCTCTGAGCTTTGTTTGATTCATTCGAAGAAACAATAATCTTTGAGATTCAATTCTAACATAGGCTAAGACACAATATTCATGAAAAAGTTTTTCGGCGTAAAACAATGGGCTAAAATTTTTACGAACAGCAAGTCTGTACTGATAAAATTGTAGCATTGTAAGGCGGCTTCGAGCAGTTCGCCTTTCTTCTCTGTGTTGAAGATTTTCATGCCATCCAAGTTCTCCATTAGGAAAAAGTAAAGGATATGCTAATGGGTCAATATTGGGACTGGTTGATTTTAGTGTAGTTAAATGTTGAGAATATTCTTGTACAGAAAAATCTATATTGAATGGAGGTTCGCCGTTATCTCCTACAAAGATGACCGCTACCTCACTATTTGATGGAGTGTTATACCGACGCAAATCAAGTGATTTATGTTTATAAAACTGCATTAATACTGAATGTTTGGGTCGATTTTCTGAGGCTGCTTTTAATTCCTCTTCAGCTAAAATTGCAGCCGCCCTTTTGTATATTTTGACAAAAGGATTGGATACATTGAGCATTGTTACGATTTTCGGCATAATATTATGTTTCTTGCACTCAATTCAATTTTTCACTGGCTTCCTCAATGATTCTGGCTTCTGCCAACAGAAATGTGATTACTTTCTCTGTGACAGAAATGAATGGCACGGTATTTTGTCTGTGAACTATGAATCGGCATTTTCTTCTATTAAAGCTACATCCACACTATCGTTCCGCACGTTTTTGTTGGGATACCATGCTTAAAACGACCATTATAGCTACATACACATTTCCTTCGGCATGTTTTTGTTGGGAAACTATGCCTAAAACTACCATTAAGCTACATCTACACTATGTACTAATCGTATACAGAAAAGGAACATGAATGCAACCGCAAATAAACGCAGTTTACCGGTTTCTAACCCTAGAAGACATGTGTGAAGAGACCATTGTCTATGGCTCTACGTGGCCAATATGGCGCCTGCGATTTGTCTGTTCAGTAACATTAGAATTTAACAAAATGCTCGACAATCCGAATTTTGCGGATATATGTTGTCGACTCGAAATCTATATTTTTTTATGTTTTATTATTCAGGTAAGGTTTTGATTGAGTCTACCGTACCCCTCGACGGAATTATTAATATAGATGCTTTCAGGATACCGAGATAAACCTCCCCTATGAAAATCTGACGCGCTCGAGTATTTCAAAAAAACTTTTTTTTTTGCATTTTCAAAAATTCATCGTAACTTATCGTCACGCCGAAATCGTCAGTTTTTTTAAAGGGAGCTTCCTTGGGGCCTACTTAACACCCCTTCCGAAAATCTGACGCACTCGAGTAAATTTTTTTTTGCATTTTTGACTACTTTACCACGCAAACCGGCAGATTAGCATACCGTTGTTATCAGAGGCACTTGGGGCATACGTAGTATGAATATCTGACGCGCTCGAGAATGCCCAAGTAACTGTTTTTTAACATTTTTGAAAAACCGTACACGCCAAACCCACCGCTAAAATGTTTTTTTTTTACCATACGAGCTTTTCTTTTCGAAATTATTTTATCTTTCGATTTTGATAGGTCTCGACGGCGCCGTTGAATTACGCCATTTAGCTACCTCGCCTCCCTAACTATAGGATTGATTTATTGAAAGAAAAGTAAACATTTTATATTGATACCTTACTCAATAAGAATGATAACCAAGACCAGAACAAACATAACCTCATAAACAGAACACAAAAAAATGTAATCCTACCCAAATTGAGTCGAAAATTAATGACGTCCTAACTCGAAGGGGAAAATCGAGAGAAGCTCTCGACAAAAAAAATACTTTAATTCAAGGAACACGTGTGCCAAGTTTTGTGAGGATCGCTTGAAAACTGTGGCCCCTAGACCGGAACTTACAGACATACATATAGAGACAGACGAAAGAAAAATCGGCCTCCTATCTTGTCGAAATGGAGAACTTCGCTCGCTCGGTCAATAAGTACTATCTAGTATAGTATTATAATATCTGTGGTACTATATACTTCTGTGTCAGAAACAATATATTTTGTATCTACAAATTCTTTTCTTTCAATCGGTACTTTCGCAAGCGATGATAATTGGATTTGATTGACCTAAAGTTTTAATTATAGAAAGGAGATTGATAAAGACCATGACCGGTCTGAAGCAAGCCGCGGTTAGTACCTACCTTTTTGCAGTTTGTAAGTAATATCTATAATATCAAGAGAAAAATAAACGGTCAAGTGCGAGTAGGACTCGCGTACCAAGGGTTCCGACCACACTTGTTACCTCGTACGTAACTGTTGTAATTAGGTTTCTACATAAAAATAAACGGTCAAGTGCGAGAAGGACTCGCGTACCAAGGTCCTTATCACTTTTGCAGATTGCTACCTTAATTAGTTAATTAGGTTTCTAAATAAAATAATTCACCAAGTTAAAAACTAAAAAAAACGACTTCATGACCCATCACTTAGTCCTCCCCGCTCGGTACACAAATGTCGTCTATAGACCCGAAAATGAGCCTACGAAATCTATTTCCTGACAGTGAATACGTATTACATAAACGAATATCGCCTCGCCTTTGTACACTGTTTTTATTTACTTTTTGTCCTTGCAATTAATTTGTGTGGTGCAATAAAGAAATTATGAAATTATGAATATACGATCCTAACAGCCTGAATTTATCTCGCGTCAATGACTATAAACACCAAAAAGACTGGCTGTATAATGTCATAATTAAACTTCACCGTTTTTTCATGTAGAAACCTAACTAATTAACCGATTCCTGATATTCAAAAAATAGGACCAGTCTATTGGGCTTCCCTTTCAAACAAAGAAAGACTTTTTGAAATCGGTTCCTAAATAGTTCTAGTTTCGATGTAACAAACATTAGGTAAATAATAATGAAGACAAAAAAAAAATCGGTTAAGTGCGGGTCGGTATCGCACACGAAGGGTACCGTATGTACCATCGTACAACAAATCAAAAGCACTCAAAACAATAATAATTGAAACAAAAAGTAAACTTTAGAAAAAACCGACTTCCACAACTTTGATTAGATTGAGTTTAATACAAACTGTAACCCTTATCCCCCCCCCCCCCTTGGGGAATTAATTTTGTCAAATCCCATATCAGTGCTACCCCACGCTACTAAGGAACCCCTGTACAAAGTTTCATGACTCTAGGTCCACCGGTTTAGGCTATGCGTTGCCTGCCCGTCAGCATTATATTTGTACCTAGTATTGAGCAGATCTGGTGGCCATATGTGGTCTTCATCAGCAGTTCCGCATCACAATATTATGCTTACCATGTGCATTTGCACGAGTTATTATGAAAAACACAAAAATCACTATAGGTCTGCCTATAATATTTGAAGAGTGCCTCGATTTCTCCAGGATCCCATCATCAGATCCTGACCTGGTGTCAATGGGACCAATGGGAAGGTAAACCCTTTCAAACAAAAAAATAATTTTTCAAATCGGGCCCATCCGTTTAGGCGCTATCGGGGTGCAGACATAAAAAAAATAAAAAATATCCGGATGAATTGTAAACCTCCTCCTTTGGGAAGTCGGTTAAAAAAATAAACAAAAAGAAAATTTAAAAAGTTTATGCCTTTAAGAGATTTGAACCGACGACCTCCGGATTTTATAACAAACCATTAAATGGGATTTGAAATTATGTGTGGCTTATGCCACTGCAAACGGGAAAGGCTGGAGTTATCGCCTCGCGAACGACGTGGTGGACGCCATTTTGAAACGCGTGCCACGCCAAAATTGGAAGCCTGAAATTAAAGTTTTTGTTAGTCTAATCATGAAAACCAATATCGGCTGCAGGAGAGCCCTCAAAACGGGAATCCGTATACATACTTCCCTTCGGGTACGGTACCCTAAATAACATACAGCCAAATAGGGTTGGCCGGTGAAAGCTAATTACAGGTGGCGCTTGTGCAGATTGGTTCTTCTCCTGTCAATATCATATTGGTAATAGACGTGCGCAAATCTTGTCCTGTAAAGGAAAGGACATGGAACGAGACATCATCTGTCCGGACATATGTCCGTTAATATAGTTCGCGGAGTATACCTATACTCCGACCTCCGTTAGTATAGTCCGCGGACAGACAGAAGACGTTCCATACTCCGGGATCGTTCCATACTCCGGAACATCGTTCCATACTCCGGCGATCATTCCATACTCCGACCTTGCCCAGGAGTTAAAAAAATTCATAACATTTTTATTTTTCAATTTTTAGAAAAAATAAAAATTATATGTACATACATTTTATGTATTCTATAAAATAAAAATATAAAATTCGCAAAATCGCAAAAAATAAAAAAAATCTCCAAAACTTTTTTTTAAATTATCCAAATAGAATTCAATACGCGTGTTTTGACAAGAGATTGGTGGCTATTGAGTAATTCGCGTTAATTTAGCGGTTTCCGATTGTTTTTTAACCTGAATTGTTTGGCGTAGAGTAACGCGCAGAGAATTGTGTAGTATAATGTATTGATTTACGGAAGATAACCTAGAAAATCAATACCACCTTGCGAAGTCTGTGTCGGGGGCTTGGGTCTTCACGGCTGACTGATATTGTCGGGATTAAAGATCTCAGGGCGTGCGCGCCTGAGGGCTGGAGATACAGGAACAGGTGACACCAGGACGACACATCATGGTATTTGGAATATTAATGTAATACGCGGGGCGAACGCCGCTAGTTCAAGTTTCCCGACACTGTGCTGGTTAAAATCATAGTACACCTAATGGGCCCGTGTCCATGAGGCCAAATCGAAGCCATTCCATATAATCAAATATTTTTGCAGAAAGACAGCAGATTTCAGATGTTTCCCTTTACTTCACGTGCTATAAATAAGACCAAGCTTTGTGTCAAATTTCACGATTGTAGGCCAGCGGGAAGTACCCTATAGGTTTTGAGTCCCTAGCGATTACTATGAAAATCCAACAATTTTACAGCATAGCGTTGACTTGGTACGCGAGTCCTACTTACACTTGATCAATTTATGTTTCTTCAAGGGAGCATCTCTAAAATTATAAAACAAAATGTCAAAGTTGATAATTATACATAATGTGTGAAATTCACACTGTGAATAACAACGAGGACTCGGCTACTCATCCATGCGAAAATTATGTATGTTTATTTACAGCATTTCCTTGCAATATTTACAACAGTCATAGCCGGCGATTGTCGTGGCCAACCAAACATACACGATAACAGTGTAGTTCAGCCAAATCAAAGCAACAACCAACATCGTGACGCATTGCCTGCAGACGGGCCCAACGCGGGGAAGCCGAGAAAACGCTGTTGCCCATACGACTTTGACAGCTCAATCTGCAAAAATAGCGGTAGGAGGATACTATGCGGGTATAATAATAACAGGGGTACACCACGAGGATCCCATGAAGTGAGAACCTTGGGAATGGGATGCCGCCTACGTGGCAACAGAGTGGAGTGCGGTTACGATAGCGCCCCTTTTGACGGCATTAGAAGACCACCAGCCATGGACTTTTTGGTAAAGCCTAATGACGGATCTGACTCTGACAATAGTTCTGGTTCTATTGTAATGTCCAAGTCGACTCGACCACCGAATGATCGCCAAAAATTGATGGAAACGGTGACCGTTTCTCGTCTGATGCGTGCCACTAGGTGCCTCGAAGTTGCTGACCGAATAGTTTGTAAGAGTGTTTGAAGGTTTACTACCACCACTTCCACTTTTTTAGGGTTCCTATCCTTAGAAGAGTTAAAAGGAACCCTTAGGATCACTTTGTTGTTCGTCTGTCCGTCTGTCTGTCTGTGTGTCAAGACCTTAATATCAAGAACACGTAAAGTATCAAGTTGAAAGGAGATTGCATAAAACTGGAAGAAGTGCTGCCTAGAATGCTCACATTGTGTATTTTGTTCCTCAGATCATCACTGATCTGTAAATCCGAAGCCCATAAAAATCTATCCCGGGCATTCGCGGGGGTCCAGCGAAAAACAGTATTTTGTTTTGAATATTTTCATAGCAAAAAACGAACTTAATAGAAACAAATAATGTACTAATCAACTATGAAACAGTAATTGTGCGTCTAATTCTGGGGAACAGTCATTTTACGGAATTCTGTATAAGACTCTGAATACTAGAAAATTATTGGATTTGTCAATTGGCTCTAGTTTTTGAAATAAAGACCACTAGCCATAGCACGGTTTTTTTAAATTAATGATTCTTTACTATATAAAAATATCGGCACTCCAAATTGAAACCCTGCGCGTCCTCCTTGACTCCAGTATCGCAAAGATTCTACACAATGTTTACAGACGATAGGGCACCCAATATTTCATAAATTATAATTTCTTTATTGCACACAAACAGTTACATAAGACAATATAAAACATATAAAACGTGTACAAAGGCGAGCTTATCTCTAATAATAAGACATTCTACAGCACCAAAGAATACTTAAATAATAAATTGTGATATTTGCTTATTGGGCTCACTCGCTACCCCGTCCGTTTTCATTTTCAATTTCGTTCTATGCATGAAACATATTAATTGTATGCCAAATGGCTAAAAACAGCGTACCTACTATTATACATTAATACCAACTGATGTAAAACCTATTTTCACAAATAAATTATTTGATTTGATTTTAATTCATATAAAAATGTATTCAATCCGTTATAAATAAAAGTGTTATTTATATTATATTTTTTTATTATTTACAACTTATATGCATTTTAAAATACAATAGGATAAAATATTATTGTACGTGTCGGCGGCCGATCGTAGAATTAGGCACATCATGATGTGCCCAAACGTGAAATATCATGAAACGATAAAATCTCTTAAGGCAAACACTACTGCGGTAGCTTAGGTGAAGACGGGTGAGCG
>CAUOQF010000137.1:0-19318 GCA_963457715.1 Argyresthia albistria | reverse complement strand
CTTCTTTTGATGCATTCGGAAGGAATTTGATGAAAAACCAGGTTTCTGGCTCTTAGTTCTGTGGATAGATAACGTATTTGTATATATTTATTACACGATACATGACAGGACATAAAAACAGAAATAACATGTACCAAGGTCAGCTTATCTCTAAATAGAGATTTCTTCCAGCAGACCCTGGTTGTAAAGGGACTAAACAAACTAAGCATGCGATGGCCAAGTCGATATTTTTATTTAAAAAGTAAAAGATTTGAATATAGATATGAAAAATATCTTACGTATTAACTTAAGACAGAAGGCCCCTTAAGTAGGGACTAATCAGTTAACCGACTTGGTATAACATGGATCTCACAACTTTTTACGGTAGATCACAGAGCTGCGAGACTTGGTATTTTTTACAGGATGTTTTGATGGGATCTCGTTGTCTCGACTTAGTTGCTTCTAAAATTATTAATTAAATGCATTTGAAAGCAGGCCTTAAGCCATTGGCCACTCGACAACTGCTGTGAATTTAGTAAGAATTTGTTATTTGTCTATTTAATTTAAATTAGATGAGAAATTAATGTAGAGCATATCGGTACTGCTTTGGTATTAATTCTGCCAATGTCATGCATGGTATTTCGATGTAAGATAACAAAATCTACTATGCCATCAGGTTGAAGATAGGTTGAGAATGGCCCAGCGCGCCAGCAAGAATATATTTTGTGCAAAACTGGTTCAATTTCGTTAACGCTATATAGAGATTCGTATCGCGGCAAAACAACGTAAAGTTAGATTCGAGTGTCTAATGGTTTTTTTTGCAGGTTATTACTAGTGTTATAGCAGACACGCTATTTGCAACTTAATGTGTTCTGTTTTTGGCAGTGAAAATAAGCTGACGAAGAAGAGTATTTTTGAGAAGTGATCTCTTTATTACCAGCGAGGGTTTAGGCACCATCACACCTTCACTGGCCTACTTGTCTATCCTAGAGGATATCGTAGTTTAGTCTTACTTATCCAACTTCTGGATTGTAATTATAAGTAACATAGTACATTCCTTTCATATCATGGATCTTATCAGTAGCAGACCTAGCCCATATTAGTAAACCGCTGCAGGTGTGGCGTCATTGGTATTTTCAATTTCCTACAGCGGGCAAGCGTCATTAGATGATCCGATTCCAATTAGAAAACGGACCTTTTGCTTTGACCACCACTGGCAGGCTAGCATCTGTGCAGTTGGGAAGACATTACCGTGGGGGTCCTAAAATAACTGTTATGGGCTCTACTCACGGTGCAATCTGTCTTGCAACTTGTGCTGCAATTTGTTGCATGCAACCTGCAACCTGACTACTCACGAATTCACGATGCAATCGATTGCATGCAACCAGGGGGGCAACGCTACTAAAAATAAGCGTTCCATTAGCAATTTGCAAGGCCGCGAGAATGCCTCAAAAACGCCTTGCGAATACTGGCAATCAATTTGCGATGTGTTACCGGAATACATTTCGGGCGTTTTAGAAGCGGTGGCGTTCCATTTTAAACGCGTTTCCCAGAGCAGCATCGGGCCCCTGAAACCTGTCTACTCACGATGCAATCTACCTGCAATAGGTTGCAAGGCAATAAGTTGCAGCAACAAATCGCGAGACAGAGATTGCACCGTGGAAGACGCTACCTTTGTGGAAGATGGATGCTAAAAATTTGATATCATTGTGTAGTTTGGTACCTGGTGCAGCGGTGGTTGGTGCTGGTTGTGGTGCGGCGGGTGGTGTTGCGCGTCCTGGTTGGGCGAGAGCGCGCCCGCCGCGGAACCCGGGCCGGGGCTGGGCGCACCCGCGGGCTGCGGGGGCTGCGGGGAGCCGCCGCGCTCGTAGCCCTGCAACAACACAACACGACACTCACCGTCACCGCTTCGTGAACAAAATCTAGACACTTTCGTGAAGTTGTTTGGGCACGAAACATATTTTTGGAAAGGAGATTCCTCAGCGGCGATTGTATGACGGATAATGCTATCAATTACATTCCAAAATCAATATCTCTTTTCTTGGCTCTGCAAATGAGCAGAGTGCTCTAACAATGACGAGCAGGTAACGCACCAATCCGTCTGATCACCTCAGTCAATCTCCACGACAGCCCATAATTACCGCTAAATGGTATCCTTATCAAGGCTCGGCCGAAGCGGCCAACAATTGGAATGGGGGCACTCTATCAATCATCGTCGAGAGCTGTGCCCTTGGCCGTGAGCCGTAATCGCGAGTACTCCCACACTTCAATTGCTTTTTTGTTCATTTTCTTCCTGACGCTTATAGCAGGCCCGTCGGCCGGCGCGGGCTAACGGGCCGAACCTTCGCTCTACACAAGCCTGACGTTACGAACGCCCGTATATTTTACTAGTTTACTTTTATCCGTTTTATTAAACCACTAAAGCGATTGTAATTCGTGAGCCTTCGTGGAATCGAAACGAAAATTTAAATAGGTACGTACGTACATTACATTTACAGAACAGATTTTTTTTATTGGAAAACAAGGTTATTTTGGGAAACATCTAGTTTTGCATCTCTCTCTTTGGATTTACTAAAACATTTTATATGTAAGCGAGGTTAACTGCATGTGACTACATAACTGCATGTTAAATAGGTAACATATAGTATTAGTCAATAAATAATAATATTTGTATGCCATTGCGCGAAACATAGAGATACCTACGATTTAAACTCATTCCTAAGACCTTTGTTATATACACCAATGTTTTACAAATAAAGATCTATTCTATTCTATTCTTAATTTCGGATTCATCTATTTTTGCAGCACTCACTCACGAGGATTTCTAGCTATAAAGTTTATTAAGTAGATAGTTGTTGTTAACGAAGCCTTTTAGGGCTTTTCATGTTAATTGCGTGGTTTAATATATTATGGTTAAGTCTGAATATCTTACCGCATGAATGAGGATCGAAGGGTTCAACTGTAGATGGAATGGTGAATTGAATTGATAGAATAAAATGAATAACCCACCCGCTCGTGTCTAGCGCAGTGGCTAGACGTGGGACATAAAATCGTGAGGTCCGGGGTCGATCCCAGCAATGAGTACACGATTCATTTACCAGAATGTGATGGACTAATATTGAACAGAATAGGTCCAATCGCATGAAGTGGGCGCAAAACTGTGCCTGCCTGTAGTGAACTTAGCTTGAAATAAGGTGACGCTGTATTATTTTGAAGATAAAGATGTTCATTTGCTAAGATAAGAGTACAAGTATTAATAGGTGTAGGTAGGCGGTGTAGAATATTAAAGAATCAGCTATTAATTTTAGCATGCAAATATTGTTTTGTACAACATTAATGATGATATTTACATTAACCATTAATTAATTACATTTATGATTAAGAAATTCGTCTATTGAGTAAAAAAAAATTGCATTTAAACAGATCCTTCTGGTAGCTGTTTTAAGTGCTCAGTTATTTTATTATAAATGTCGCCAACATCGTTACGTACTTTTAGTGAAATGCCAAAAAATATCCTTTCATTTTCCCTCAAGATAAAATGAAACAGAATATGGTTCTCTGATACTTTATACGTAACGACCAAATGTTTACAAACAACTTTCAGAAACGGAAACTTTTAGCGATTCCACATTTCAATCCCCCGCTCAAAAGTGACTGAGATATAAAAGCATTAAGTCGAGAAAGTAGGTACCTACTAAAAGTACTCTACAAAGTTGCGGGGGTATTACGACCTCAATGAAGCGAGCAACAAAAGCTCGCACAATGAGCGGCGTGTAATAGTAAAACAATAATCTGGCACGTGCACTGTAGGGTCAATGAACATGATCGGCCTTGACCGTGGGTACATCCATTATGCACACCCGTTTACTTGCGATCGCAGCGCAACAAATGGAGCACTTACACTAACACCACTACACAATAGACGTGCAGTGCATGTACGTAGGCGCAGCATCACAACTACTCCCCAATCCATCAATTTTGGAGCGCTCTTTTCACGGGTGAACTATCTACCGCCGCCGGATACAAAGATCAGCGTAATAATTCACGGCAGCTTCAGAATTTGACGGGGTTAGCAACCGGAAACCTATTTCGCCATTTGAAAGATTATGTTTGATAGCCGACACAAGATATACTACGGTTACTGGAGTCCATCCTACTAGAAGTTGAGCTGAGATTTTGGATTATAGCATTTATCTCAGTGAAACTCTCTGTATTTTAGATGGCACACTGCAGAAGAATGTGAAGGTACATTGCGGAAAGTGGCAAAATAAGATTTCAAGTTCTTTGTAGAAACCTGACTGAGCTTATCGCAGCTCATCCTGACACTTTCTGTTTGGTAGGAATGGTGATTCCCATCCCAGTTATCTGAGGGGCATTAATCCTCTGTATTAGAAACCCAATCTGACTCTCCTCTTAACTTCTGGGTGACTATTGACCTTTTCACATCATCAGCTTGTAACAGAGCCATTCTTCCAGTTATCCGCGCAGCGCAGAGGGCCGCATCATCAATCCGCTTTCACCCGTAGTTTGTAGTTCCGCGTCACGTTTCAAGGCTGCCAGATAAATGCCGATATTTACTAGAGTAGGTCAAGAGAAGTCGTTCACTTTTCATGATCTCCTCTCCAGCGGCTGGCGATAATTGAATAATACGATACGTCATCCGTCAGTTCACGACCTCCCGAGTTACGATTGCTCTTGATAATGGTTCGACAACAATAGATAGATAGACCGCAGTAGGTTAATCGTTATGAGTAGCCTTATCTCGTATGCTTTACAATTCAACCCAAAACACGTGACGCGATGAAAAGTTACAAAATCGATAAAGTTACATGATATGATACAGGTTGGCAGGCAAATTTACCTGGACGATAATGTATATTGCCAAAAGCTGTAAGGAAAAGAGTGTTTACGGCATTACCAACAAAGGAGATTTCAGGATTTGCGGTAAACTTTACAAGTACTACACTAAACGGTAAACTTTACTCTATCTACCTAAACAGTATTTCATTCAATACGATATCCAAAGAAAGACATTCAAAAGAATATTCGTTTAGCTTGGAAAACATTAACAATGTTCCCACGTTCAACTCCAAAAAGTAAATGTTTTCGACAGTGAAGACGATTTTAACAATCTGTGTCACTGGAATAAGTTTCGAATCGGGTTTGTAAGGGGGGTAAGGGTGGCGATGGGGGGTGCACCCTAAACAAAACAAAGAATTCGGAGGACTTTCACTGAATAATAATATCAAGGGAAAAGTTTGTCGCAACGATACGGGAGCGGGAACCGAGACTAATGCCTGGCAGTCGGGTTCAGCCGATTTTCAGACGAGCTACGGCTACGAGGCATCCGAACCAGTCGCCGACCAATCCATCAAAGTAGGGTGGCGGGGAGATGGGGAGGCACTCCCCCCTGCTCCCATACCCACATAAATATTGCGGGTAGGTGAGTACAAACCCTTTGACCGAGTTCTGTTTACTTTCGTTTTCGCTCAGCTGACGGGCTGCCTGCCACCCTGAATGTGCCTCCACTATTATTATGATAATTAGAGAGCTTTCAACATGTATTTACGACTTACGGCTTAAACTATGGGACATGTGACCTGCGGCCTGAGGCGAGGCTTCCCGGCCGCGCATCAATTCGACGTCAACTCGTAGGTTTATTTGTTTAGCGGCAATTAGTAACGGCTGCTTGGTAATTGGGGACACATGTCACGGTCCTGCGAGTGGGACCGGGAAAGCGGGGAGGGGCTCAAGCTCATCCCCCGGTTTCAGCCGCTGCTTGGCACTGTTTACGCGCGTTGGGTCCATGGGCCCGGTGCGGTCGTGTTTGTTGTACAAGGTTGCCTGCACCGGCGGTGGCTGGCTGGCAGACAGGGCGCAGACGTGCATTATTAGGCGGGTGCCGGAACACCCGGGCACCCGTGGGGTGGCGGTGGGGGCGGGGCGGGGAGGCGCGTACGTCATCACCTGAGGCGCGCCCTTGAATCCGTCGCATTCATTGCACCCGGATGTATCTCTAAGCCGGTAACTCCTCGCGGTACTCTACTCTATATCCTACGCAGATACGCACGTGGGTGATATTCGATAAAAAATAAAATCGGTCAAGTGCGGGTCGGACTCACACACGAAGGGTTCCCTACCATCGTACAACAAAACTTAAGCACTCAAAACAATAAAACAAAAGAAAAATAAACTAGTGGCTCAGTGAGCTGTAGACCTCGCGAGCAACACCGGGAAGTAGAGTATTTTTTCCATTATTTTCCATCCCCTCACCGAGTATGTCGGTGGGAAAGCTGAACTGCTAACACACAAACTTATGAATTCACTTGGTTAGCTCTATGTATATGGAGTGAAGCCGTGCCAAAAACTTTGAAAACTCGGATTTTTTACATTTTCAACACCCATATCTCTGCCATTTTGAAAACAAACCAATAACTGAAACGACAAAAAACCATACGAAAGCATTTTTGCCCAATCCTGAAACGGAGACGCTTCGCTCGCTCGGTCAAGAAAAATAACTCAAATAATTTTCTTTCAATAACATATACAAACTTATGAATGTACCTGGTTACGTACATGCAGTATGAAAATAGCCGCACCAATAACTTTGTAAACTACATTTTGCGATCTAAAATACAACCTATTGACTTTTTACTAAAATTATATAGGTAGTCTGTTTCACTCTCATGGTCTTTACGAATCCAACGACACCTCATTTGTTAATATCCATCAAGCCGTTTGGGTTGTAGCGATTTTTTACATTTTAAAACCCCATATCCCCGTCATTTTGAAAAAAATCCAAAAACTGGCTCGACAAAAAAATCTATTTAATTGTTCAACCTACTCACAAAATTTCACGCGAATCGGTTGAGAAATGCGCCCTGTAGAGGAGAACAGGAAAACAAACAAACATACGAAAGCATTTTTGGCCAATCCTGAAACGGAGACGCTTCGCTCGCTCGGTCAAAAAGTATTTTTGCCCAATCCAATCCTAAACGGAGACGCTTCGCACGCTCGGTCAGAAAGACTTGCGCGACCTACATCATACCGGCTGCACAACCACACACAAAGATGTAGACGACGAAAGACGAAAAATATACGATCATATCGAATATTGATATTATTTTATTACATCGCAGGATGTATCAAAACACGTCTCTTGTATGGGGTTGGGGGCCCTCTTTCATTTATAAAATATCGTGTATTTCAGTATACGGATAACACGTTCTGTTAAAATTTTAACTTTCTAGCTATTACGGTTCGTGCTAGAGGGCCCGCTGACGGACCGAGACGGACGGACAGACAGCGGATGCTTAGTAATACGGGACCCCCGTTTGGCACCCTTCGGGTACGGAACCCTAAAAAATACTTGGGGAATCAAATCGGTTTGTTGATACTTGATACCGATCTCGACTCTACAAACGAACCAATCCACTTTTCTTATGTCACTTTGTAATCAATTAATCATCCAGGTCTAGATAAAGTAGTCAGTGATATCAGTCTCTCCTGAAAAGATCTATGATGTGACGATTTGACGAATCTGTCGATGTCCTCTTCGAAAAGATTCAATGATATCGATTACAGCAAGAAGATTGCAGTAAAAAATGAGAAAAGACCATTTGTAAAGAATTCTTTCCTTTCGCGGTTAAATCCCTAAACTTTGTAGGGCCTAATTAGAATCTATATATTCGATAAAGAATAATCCTAGACCTTTGAAGATTATTCTTTATCGAAGCAGGAAAAGTTTTCTGGAGAGCCTACTTGAAGAAGTTTAGAAGTTATGGATCGTCGACAGATTTTGCTTTTGTATTAGGAGGCGCAAAATATTGGTGATACCTACTAATTCTACTACATCCGTCATACACACACACACACACAACACGCTCTATACTCAATTACTCAATCAATACCAATGCGGATTGCGGAGTATCATAATCAATCACACATATGGAAGACGACGGTCATAATTTTGTCAGATTACCTATCATGAAGAATTTTACCGGACTGCATCAGAAGGAGGGTAATGTGTATATGTTACCTATTTCGGAAGGGTTTTTTTAGGGTTCCGTAGAGAAACAAGGAACTCTTATAGTTTCGTCAAGTCTGTCTGTCCGTCCGTCCGTATGTCACAGCAACTTTATTCCGAAACTATTAGGACTGCACAGTTGAAACTTAGTATGTAGGTAGATTTAACTTACCAACGTTTTAGATTAAGTAAACCTGTAATTACTATTCCTGATTAATAAAACCTTTGAACTTTGAAATGTATTATGAGAACCGCTTTACGATTTTTATACAAAAATTGAAAAAAATTAATTTTACACATGGAACTGAAACCAAAAAATATTGTTTTCATCAAACCTATATGTGTGGGGTTGTCTATAGATAGATAGGTCATTAAAAATGACGTTGAGGTTCCTGAAACCTCAAAGTAAATCGTTAAAGAGACAGGCCTTTCCAAAGTGGAAAAATTTGTGTCCCTCCTCTTACTTTTAAAGTAAGACTGAAAAATAAAAAATAAATGCTGTGTATCTCAATATTCTCCATACACACTTTCAACGAAAATTGGTTGGAACAAAATAAAATAAGCCGTTTGTATGATATAAAACATTTATTAAAAACCGCAAAGATATATTTATCATTCATACAAAAACTATGAAAGTAATTATTTGCTGGTGAAGAATGATAGTGATATTTGGACTATGTGTATCAGGTGTATTATGTATGATGCTACTACAGAACCCTTCATGGGCGAGTCCTACTCGCACTAGGCCACTTCGTAGGGTTCCGTATACAAAGTGTAAATAACCGGCCAAGTGTGGTACACGAAGGGTATATATATACAGCTGGTGACAGACGGACAGACAGACGGACAGCGGAGGCTTAGTAATAGGGTCCCGTTTGGCACACTTCGGGTATGGAACCCTTTTACTAAGACTGCGCTATCCGTCCGTCTGTCTGTCTGTCTGTCCGTCTGTCACCACCAGGCTATATCTCATGAACCGTGATAGTTATACAGTTGAAACTTTCACAGATGATGTATTTCTGTTGCCGCTATAACAAATACTAAAAAACAGAATAAAACTAGTGGCTCTGTGAGCTGTAGACCTCGCGAATATGTCGGTGGGAAAGCTGAACTGCTAACACACATAAAAAAAATAACCCAAATAATTTTCATTCAATAACACATACAAACTTATGAATGTACCTGGTTACGTACATGCAGTATGAAAGTAGCCGCACCAATAACTTTGTAAACTACATTTCGCGATCTTTAATACAACCTATTGACTTTTTACTAAAATTATATAGTCTGTTTCACTCTCATGGTCTTTACGAATCTAACGACACCTCATTTGTTAATATCCATCGAGCCGTTTGGGTTGTAGCGATTTTTTTACATTTTAAAACCCCATATCTCCGCCATTTTGAAAAAAATCTAAAAACTGGCTCGAGTAAAAAATTCTATTTATTTTTCCAACCTGCTCACAAAATTTCACGAGAATCGGTTCATAAATGCGACCTGTAGAGGAGAACAACCGGACATACGAAAGCATTTTTGCCCAAACCTGAAACGGAGACGCTTCGCTCGCTCGGTCAATAAGTATAAGGGGGCTCCCATATAACAGACATGTTTTTTTTTGCCGTTTTATAGATAATGGTACGGAACCCTTCGTGCGCGAGTCCGACTCGCACTTGGCCTTTTTTTTTTAAAATGATGCAGTAAAACCGAGCAATCCTCATCGTCTTAAACACCCATCCCTAACCTTTATTACTTTTATGACCATACCATACATATTTCAATGACGCAGTCATAAATAACTTAGCTCGTGCCACAACAAAACATGGAAAAGTCATAAAGCAACAAGTTACAACTTTATAAGTATTATCCACCGGGGATTTTGGTCATTTGTACCAATGACTTATGAAATCCCTTCAAGACCACACAGCCGCAGAACACTTCAGGTTAGACAACCTTTAGCCCTCCAAAAAGGTGTAGTTTTAAAACGGCCTTGCTCTCGCAGCTCGCAGCCGTGTTTCCTAACAGCGATTTCTACAGCTCGCCCCAAGAGCTCTGCTTCCCAACGTACCTCCGTTGCATAACGAGCTTACGTCAGCCAGCGAGCGTGGCTGCTTACGTCATTCAAGCATGCCTCACACCACCGCACCAACTTGGAGCCTACGGCCGAGATAATAGGATCCATCTTGGAACTGACGCCGTCTAAGTGATATAGAAGGTTATGTTCGCTTGAGTGGATGAGGCTCCGGTGCGGCGGCGTCGGCTGAACAATTCTGAGAAACATTCGACTCGACTCTAGTTTGGACTGGAATATGAATCTCGTGATATAAGGAGAGTATTAGACTATGATGGAGGGCGGCAGCGACGGTCTATTTATTGCCTGTTTAAATAAAATAAGCATTTATTGTGATACCTAGTCAAGTTGTAAGTGGTAAGGGCGTTGACCTGCGAATTGTCAAGGCTATCGATGACATACTCGCACTGGGTTATCTGCTTGTTGATAATTTATACTATATTACGCGATATCAATTATTCCTCCGTCCCTTCCTCCCAATCCATGTAAAGTAAATTATTCGAGAGACTTCATGAGTTATCGAAATGCCGCCTCCACCGCCTCCGTAATCCTGAATATTTCCGATAGAAGTCAATAAAATTTTCGTAAAGTAAACTTTGCTTATTCGGGTAAATATCTCTGACGTCACACTGCACAAAAACAGACTGGAAATGGAAAATACATGTACAAAGCCGTGCTTAGGTCTATGTGCACAAAAGTTAATATTTATATTGCTAATATTACCAGAATACATAAATAAATACGTACTTGTCTACTATGTAGGTACTTAAATCTAAGACAAGAGAGAGAAAGACAGTGTTCTAAGTAAGCGACTTATACAGGGTGACTGCGGGGTCGTGAAGCAACAAAGTAACCTAAGATTTGCCTATTGGTTGGGAATGTTATGCTGTAGATGAGAGCTCGCTAAGTCATCATTTGTTTTTAGTACAAAAAATTATCAAAATTATTATTTTGGTTCAGGGTCAGTTTACCCTACACACTTTACAAGCGACTTTCGACTTGTCTTTCGACTTTGTCATAAATTGTTTATGGCTTTGATTTTGACACTTCTTACACCTCTGATTAGTTTATTTGAAAAAGGTTTTAACATGAATGGTGACCAAACATTCAAAATTAATAAGCATAATTAATTTATTAAATTACTAATGCATCGTTGTAATTATTTAAATGCTAGCTTAATAGCTGAACCCACAATCATTTACAGAGTTAGAAACAATATGTTAGAGTCACAACCCAAAAGTCATCTTGTACATGTATTGATTAAGTGATAAATGTTCCCAGATAGTATATTTGGCATGAATGTTAAACCATTTTTACACCTGGAAATGTAAAAGAATTAAATTCTAACGAAATATCAGAGTATGAGCTGAAATATGAACCACAAATTCTCATGAAAATACTCTCTCATTTCAGCATTTCTGTGAAATAAGTCCGCTTGGGTTAAAAATTTAGACATTCGAAAATGTGCTAACTTGTGAAAGGGTAAATATGTTAATGTTATTGTTATATAATTAACACTATACTTACTAACTTTAGTTAACGTAAGTAAACTTAATCCGGTTAGTTGAGGATATAAGCATAATCATGAGCTGAACTTGGGTAGCTAGTTTGTAGTCCTTGATTAGGTGGGATAGGATAGGATCAATGTGACACTTTAAAGCTTGTTTTTACTATTTACATATGAGTTAGATTAGTGTCAGCCTAGATAGGTCTTAAACACTAAACAACTCTTGGGAAATGACTAATGACGATTGACTTATGCCCGATTTCACCAACAGTTAGGGTACACTTAGCTCTTTTTCTTAGCTGTCTAGCGACTGTTACCGAGACCAGCCTCTTACATTTAGGGGGTCCCCTAGTAGCCTAGATGACCCTTAAACTCCAAGATAAACAACCGGCAGGTGGCCCATGAAAGGAAATAAAGTGTCCTCTAAAGATAAGGATTGTTGGTGAAATCGGGCATTAGATGCCTGAAGTAGAAGTCTGTGTGATCTAAATTGAGGAAAAGATTTCCAGGCCAACACCTTGTTGGTTTCAGACAAAAGAATACTAGCCCATGGAATTCGTAAAAAGCTAACTGGCGCCTTGCATCAAAAGAGGTAGTTTTGATTTTGGAAATTTTTCCGTTTTTCACTTTTTATTCGAAAACCATACATACTTGTTATAATGAAAAAAAAAGTAAACTTTAGAAAAAACCGACTTCCACAAACCCTATTTGATTAGATTGAGTTTAATACAAACTGTAACCCCTTATCCCCCCCCCCCTTGGGGAATTAATTTTGTCAAATCTCATATCAGTGCTACACCACGCTACTAAGGAACCCCTGTACAAAGTTTCATGGCTCTAGGTCCACCGGTTTAGGCTATGCGTTGCCTGCCCGTCAGCCACGCATTGTATTTGTACCTAGTATTGAGCAGATCTGGTGGCCATATGTGGTCTTCATCAGCAGTTCCGCATAACAATATTATGCTTACCATGTGCATTTGCACGAGTTATTATGAAAAACACAATAACCGGCCAAGTGCGAGTCGGACTCGCGCACGAAGGGTTCCGTGCCATTATCTATAAAAAACCGCAAAAAAAAATGTATGGGAGCCCCCCCTAAATATTAATTTAATTTTAATTTAATTATTTATTTTTTAAGTAAATAATATACTCAATATATTGTGAACATTTTAAGCGTCTACCTGCTACCATTATCAATATCGAGCAAAAATGAGCAAAAAAATCACGTTTGTTGTATGGGAGCCCCCCTTAATATTAAATTTCTTTTGATTTTTAGTATTTGTTGTTATAGCGGCAACAGAAATACATCATCTGTGAAAATTTCAACTGTCTAGCTACCACGGTTCATGAGATACAGCCTGGTGACAGACGGACGGACGGACGGACGGACGGACGGACAGACGGACAGCGAAGTCTCAGTAATAGGGTCCCGTTTGGCACCCTTCGGGTACGGAACCCTAAAAATCACTATAGGTCTGCCTATAATATTTGAAGAGTTCCCTCGATTTCTCCAGGATCCCATCATCAGATCCTGACCTGGTGTCAATGGGACCAATGGGAAGGTAAACCCTTTCAAACAAAAAAATAATTTTCCAAATCGGTCCATCCGTTTAGGCGCTATCGAGGCACATACATAAAAAAAAACTTCCGGACGAATTGTAAACCTCCTCCTTTGGGAAGTCGGTTAAAAAGATCTGATGTGTGTGTATGAGTAAATCAAAGAAGATAACATTTCGCGTCGAAAACACTTTTTTTATCAAAATTGGTCCAGTAGTTTGAATTTTAAGGGGTCCAGAATACTCCCAAAACAAGTCAAGATGGATTTTCAGAATAGAATCAGTATGTGTTCTATCTCTTGTTTACCAGGCCACATCCGCATAGTAACTTTTGCGACGCAATACTACATCCCTACTGCATGTTCCAGATCATCTTCCAGGTCCAAAAGGTTCTGGGTCATATCCGTTCAGGGCTTTGAATAGAATAGAATAGTTATTTATTTGTAATACATAGGTAGGTACAAAGGTCTTAGGAATACATTTATAGTGGTATCTCTATGCTTCGCGCAGTGGCATACAAATATTTATATTTACACTATACATGCAGATAGGTGATCAGTCAATAAAAACAGGTGAGATTCAGGTACTTAGTCAGTGGTGTGCTTTAAACAGTGTCGAAGAGATATTCATTTACAGTGTAATAGGCTTTAGATGTGAGCAATTTCTTAAGATTATATTTTAAAATACTTACATTAATTCATCACTCTTAGGCCCAGCACACACGGTGAAACGCAACTGCAACGAAACTGCAACTCCAAGTTACTTTTGAGTTTCATTTGAGTTTATGCCATAGACTCCTTTGACAGACCGCACATAACGCAACCATTTTGAAACCGGTTTGAAATGTTTGAAACGCGTTGCAAGTCAGTTGCGTTGAAACTAGCATGCATGAAACTCGTGTTTGAGTTTCATCGGATTACATAGTATGATTTATGATTTCATCGGATTAGATAGTAAATTAGGTTGCGGCGTGTGTGGAAAACGATTGAAACTGGTTTCAAACTAATAATTTTAAAACGGTTTCGTTGCAGTTCCATTTCACCGTGTGTGCTGGACCTTAATGTCTCCGGTAGTTTATTATATATATGAGTGGACATGCCGAATATGCTTTTTCACCACTCTCGCACGAAAGAAGTGTCTTTCCTCTACGAAAACAGTGAGGAAAGTTAGTTTTTCCTCACTGTTTGAACAGTGAGGAAAGTAATGATCCCGTTCAGAAACTAACCTTGCCTGATTTTTATGTTAAGTTTTAAAGATATTTTAAATAATTTTAAACTTAGAATAGAAATACTTATAAGTTAAGATTAATAGTAAAGATAAGGCTGTAAAAGTGGTTATTACAGGCCTTACTGTAATTGTTAACCAGATAATTTCAGAAACTTACCAATAAAACAAAATCATAAAATAAACATACCAATAAAATCCAGCATATAAGAAATTGAATTAAATTACTGTAGGTCATTCATGATCATCACTGAATATTTATTTTATTTTATAATAAAGAATTATTTTGATTTGCTTTGTGATTATTTAATTTATTTACCTATGGTGACTGAATACTTTCTTGCTGGGAGTGGTGAAAAGTTTTGTATAGTCCATTCCTCCATAAGTGGCGTAAGATGTAAACAAAGATCACGTGATCACAAAAACTCGATATTTCACAAGGATCACTCGATGACGGTTTTCACAATCACTCACAGAGTATACTTTAAACATAAATACACAAAATTTCACTAAAAACTTGTCAAAATTCGGTTTAGAAATAACATTATTTCCCAAAATTGTAATTACGAGAAAAAATACACACATTTGACATGTTGTTTCGTTTAGTGATGGGGTAATGTGAATGATAGATCGAAATTGAACGAATGAATGAAATACACGGCAGCGGAGGTTGTGTTATTAAAATATGTAAAAAACAAATGAAAGTGGGCGTTAGCCCAGCAGCAAATGCCGAGTTCCTGTGCAGCGGGGGCTTTGTCATCGCAGGCACGTACCACGAGACACAGTGGAACGTTTTTTAGGTTCATAGACAGAGGTCCTTCATTTTTTAAACTCGGGATTTTGACCTGAAAATTTGTTGTAGGACAGATATTATCTATACAAACAACATTTGTTATGTAACAGATGCTTCAAAAAATTGATAAGAACAACTACAAGAAAAAAGTTGTTGATGAAATGGTAGCCAAGAAAAATGTTATAACATTACGCCTTCCGCCATACCATTGCGAGTTAAACCCAATCGAATTGATATGGGCGCAAGTAAAAGGTCATGTTGGCAAAAACAACAAAAGTTTTAAAATGGCGGAAGTTAAGGAGTTTGTTATGTTATTTATTGGTTTGTTCATATTTTCGAGAAAGAAGGATCTACGATATTTGTGTATGACCTCTGCTTTGGTACCAGAGACATGACAAAGACATGAATGACATCGGAGCGAGAATTGTCAAAGGAAGATGAAATCCTTTGTGTATTTTTACATATTATTTCGAGAGAATTGCGTGCAAGTTATCCATTAAATAGTAATTGTCAGAAAGTACGCTAGACCACTTGGTAATAAGATACACGAGGGGTAAGTTTAAATTTGTAAATACTAATCTGATATTATCTCTCCTGTGTGTTAGCTTTAAAACTAATAGGAGTAATCTTTGTTTTAGCCTACCGACTTGCCCTCGTGATATGATGAAATTGTAAATATTGAGGAACATTTGTAAATTTGAGGAATCCTTGTAAATATCGATTTTGGAGTGACTGAGCTACGCCGGCGCCCCACGGAAGTTTGGTAGGGACTTCGGAATGCAAAAACCCTCCTGGCGTCCAACTTGTACATACTGTATAGGTATATATGTAGGTAAGATAGTTGTAAGTTAGCTTAGGGTTAGTTTAGTTTAGTATTTAGTAATAGCAGAGTTTAGGGCAGTTTACTAATAGCAGAGTTTAGGGCAGTTGCATGACATGAACTGTAAATATACGTGTAAATAACTAAACATGACTTTTATGACCAATCCGCCATAATGAGGTGAGTGAAGGCTTGAGAAAAATAAATTCTGAGTCGTGGACCAAATGTATCGAGCACGTCATTAAAGAGGAATCAAAAATGATGGAGCTCGATGGGCTAATGGACACGGCGACCGACCAATCGACCACACCTTTTATTATCAATTTAATTAGAAACCTAAGCAAGTTTATTTTTTTAAACCGTTGTTAATTATTTAACTTGATGCATATGAGGTAGTTTAACTGAGTTTATTATAAATATATTTTATGACAATAAATATATTTTTAAGCAAACCCGAAGTCGGTTTTATTTTATTTCATGTTTAATAGTAGAAAATCAATATAAATTGCTTTTTTAAAGACTATTTCGAATCATTATTATAAAACAGCTTCTGAAATCAATTGAAAACTCAATTGTAAACTCAATCATAATATTTCATATAATAAAAATCCCAAATAAATTTCGTTCATTCAACATTCACTTCTATCGGATCACATTCACTTATTCCCTTCACTACAAATGTCAGATTTTATGGTTTGTTATTGAGATTCGCCACTTATGGAGGAATGGACTATATGCAACATGTGAGCAAGTTCATTTGCTATTCGTTTTGTAGAGTCTTTCGCTTACTCAGGATTGAATTTTATAATCACTCGCTGCGCTCGTGATTCTATTTTTCAGTCCTTCGTTCGCTCAAGACTCAAAATCAAAACTCATAGGAAAAACGAACTTTCCTCACTTGTTGGATAAATAACTATTATCCAAGTAAGCAGATTTACGTGGGTAGGCGCACAGCTAGTCCTGATTACGTTTACTCTTCATAATGAAATAAATGGAGATTACACTTGATAAACACTGCGGTTTCAAATATATAAAGTGAAGCAACTGTTAATATTTTAAGATTAATGAAATGGCTCTTGCAAGATTCTGTTGTATTAATATTGCATAAAGATCGTTTGAATACCAACTTTTCTTGCTACTTAGGACTACGATATCCAGGTCACGCAAGGCCACTCCTGCCATGTCACCTGGTAGAGGAGTTCTTAGGAAAGTTAGATGGAACAATACAGATTCTATACTTAAAATCCATCTTGATTGTTTTGGGATTATTTTGGACCCCATAAAAGTCAAAACACTGGAGCAATTTTAATAAAAAAAAAAAATGTTATTAACGCAAAATTTTGTCTTCTTTGATTTACTCATACACATCTTTGAACAAGTATGTACGGTTTTCGAATTAAAAGTGAAAAGTAAAAAGTCCTACATTTTCAAGTTTTTAACTGATCCGGGGGGCTTAAGGTTATCGGATTTATCGTTACCCTTTGGATCACTACCAACTCATAAAAAAATTAAAACTACCTAATTTGATGCAAGGCAAAAGTACCAATTCCATGGGCTATACGTTGAACAAATGTCATCGTCATAACACGACAGGGTAATACGTGGGTGGTAAAGGGAAGCACCTTTCCTAATGTATGCTGATTCGCGCATAATTTAATCGAAATAGGTAGGTACCCTGTGACACTGGTAGATACAAGCGATAATTTCGTAGAACAAAAGTTTGTTACTGCAACAATCTTTATTCCTTCTTCAAGTTCCTAGTTTTCAGAGATAAGGCTACAGAGTTTTTGGGAAATACAAATATTGCCTACAGCTCGACGACAGGGCAGGGGTAACATAACAACTCAAGACAGAAAAGATGACGATTTGGCGTTTGATGTTCTCAAAAGTATCAGTATCAGGAGCGTCAACTTCAAAGTGAAGCAATCCTAACTTCCACGCCATATCCGCTAGCGAAATAGATGCTCCACGGTAATAACGAAAATAGCTGTGACGGCATGAGTACCTACATAATACCTTTCACATGATCGCTATCATTAACAACCTAACTAATCACAGTGATCTGACCATATTATGACTTACCTGATGCGGCGAGAACGGTGGCCTATTATTGGGGGCCCCGGGCGGGCCCGGCGGCGGCGGGTACCTTTGCGGGTATGAGCCTGGGGGCCCGTAGCCGCCTGGCGGCTGCTGGGGCCCTGGAGGCGCCCCGTACGGCGCTCCGCCGTAGCCAGGCGCGCCTCCTCTGGGCGGCTGAAATGAACAACGACGATGGTCAGAGACAAATATTGCTTCTGGTCTTATACTAGGACAACCTGTGTTGTAGCATGTCAATCCAGGACTCGAGGTTTTAATACTCAGCATGGATTACAGGTTTACCAGGAGTAGTCCAATCTTAATATTTCGATTATTATTAGGAAACAATTTTCCTTGGAATCACCATAGACTCGAAACTTCAATGGGGTCCTCCTGTTACTAGTCTCGCTCGAAGACTTAGCTCAGCTGCTTATGCGGTCAGGCAAATCACACACATTACAGATGTCGAAACTGCCAGATTGGTTTACTTTAGTTATTTCCATAGTATTATGTCTTACGGAATACTGCTTTGGGGGAGAGCGGCAGATATAGACACGATATTTGTCTTACAAAAAAGGGCCATTCGGGCTATCTATCAACTAGATGCTAGGCACTCACTAAGGGATGAATTCAAAAATATCAATATACTTACTGTAACCTGTCAATACATTTATCAAAATATCATGTACACCAGAAAAAACATAGGTTTACTTACTTTAGGTCATAATCATAGTATTAGCACTAGAAATAGAAATAAGATTGCTATGCCCGCGTTCAGACTCAGTAAGGTTGCTAATTCTTGGGAGTGTGTGTTAGTTTTTTTTTTATAAAATACCTAACGAAGCAACGGACCTACCAGAAAGGAGGTTCAAAAACTATGTCAAAAACGGTCTATTAAAGAAGTCTTATTACAATTTAAAAGAATATTTAGATGACAAAACTGCGTGGTCTTTACCATCTCGGCGCACAGAAATCCAAAGAGGGGCGATGGACTAAGTCAGTACGTCTCTCTTCGATGTATTTCCTTAGACTTAAGTAGAAATACGTAAACATGTATTTTTAAGGCCCTCCATATTTTAAAAAGAGGTACGGGGGAGTTTCTTGCCCTTCTTTGCTCCATTCCTAAGCCCACAACTTCCGAACGGGCGGTAGTATACAAAAATATTAATATTATATTGACTAAGCAATCTGTATGATTTTATGGTCAATAAAAAATGACTGACTTTTTGACATGCATGTAACTTTTGTAAAGGGTGGTCCTAATGGTCC
>CAUOQF010000136.1:0-71870 GCA_963457715.1 Argyresthia albistria | reverse complement strand
CGGAAAACTTCAATTTGTATATGCTAGATCCACAATTCCATAGATTAGGATGGATTTACTGCGTTCGGGATAATTCCGTTACGGAATTGCGAATCGGAATCCTGACTGTGTGTGGCGGCCCCAAAGAGTCTGTATTTTGTTTTTGTGTACATATAAAGTAAGGTAAAAATGTTGCAGTAACCTGCTGAAACTCGTTTTCCACTGGAATACCTGGCTATATCCATAAAAAAAAAACACGCTGCTATAGTCAGAGACAGGGAACAAAGGTCATGGCCGCTGTGTGACGAAAAGACCCTGTGGCATTAAGAACAGCTGACCCATATAAAAACAAATCTCTTAATAGAGATAAGCTCGCCTTTGTCATGTGTTGTCCACTTTCCATTGTATATAATTTTGTGCAATAAAGTATATGTTATGTTAAGTCTCACTGATTTTGACCAGCGTTGTTTCCTTGTTGATAATGATAAGCCATTCTTGTTTTGTGTTTGTTATTTTTCGTAAGACTTTCCCCTGCGGAGTGGTAGAGTCATAGTTATGTCTAAGTTTTAGCGTTTACAGCAGCAGATACTCAATACTCCATTTTGCGAGATAACTACCTATACTTACTATTGCTTCATATCTCGGATCATCACCACCATCATCATCGACATCGACCTAATGAAGCAACGGACCTACCAGAAAGGAGGTTCAAAAACTATGTCAAAAACGGCCTATTGAAGAAGTCATATTACAGTGTAAAAGAATATTTAGATGACAAAACTGCATGGTCTTTACCAACTCAGCGCACAGAAATCCAAAGAGGGGCGATGGACTGAGTCTGTACACGACGACTGTTCACGACGACCCTAAATAAGTTTAAATAAAGTTATGTACATAGGTAGTCATAAGATCTAATATTGCAAAGATAGTTTTAAGTAATAAAATGATATTAACTGCTGTGTACCTCATTAAAATAAAGATAAAATAAAGTCAGATAGGCATAGATAGCAGCTGATAGATAGCTAGTCAAATAGTCATAGAGAATTCATAGCATTAGTTCGTTATCACTGTTATCAGTAGGTAGATTAGATACTGTTATCAATAAAATACCGTATCACGGTTTAGTTGTCTTTCGCTCGGTAGCGCCACCTACAGAAAGAAATGGTGCGCTACCGAGCGTAGTCCAATCGCTGCCCAACACAGCGTCCGACCCCCTCCCTCGCCTATATATACGGGGGCTTGGGAGAGTTTCGGCCTCTGGTTAATCAGTAACATCCCTAAATTACCTGGTTTTTATGTAGCGAAAGCATTTGACAAAGTCTGGCACAATGGTCTTATTTATAAACTTTACCGACTCAATCTCCCCGATAGGCTAGTACTCATAATCAAGGACTATCTCTCTGAGCGTAACTTTTGCTATCGAGTAGAAAAATCCATTTCTCAGCCCCATCCCATAGCCGCAGGAGTCCCGCAAGGCTCAGTTCTCGCCCCCACTCTATTCACACTTTACATTCATGATGTCCCCCGCTCTCCGTACGTCGAGCTAGCCCTTTACGCTGACGATACGGCCCTCTATTATACCAGTAGGACGCAGGCGCGCGTTTGCAAAGTTCTCCAGAGAGCAGTAACCGATCTCGGTGAATGGGCTCTCAAATGGAGGATTGAGATGAACCCTGAGAAGAGTGCAGCTGTACTCTTCTCTAGGAAAAGAAATAAACGCAAACCCGCCATCACACTCTTTGACCGACCCATACCCTGGGAGAAAGATGTGAAGTACCTAGGCGTGACATTAGACTCACGACTAAATTTTCGGAAACACATCAAAACGGTCCGCGACAAAGCAGCCTTCTACTTGAGTAGGCTTCACCCACTCTTGAGAAGTAACAGCAAACTCCCATTGCGCTGCAAAATAAATCTATACAAGACTTGCATTCGTCCGGTCTTCACGTATGCAAGCCCAGTATTCGCTCACTCCTCTAAACCATCTTTGAAATCCCTTCAGACACTCCAAAATAAATTCATGCGCAAAGCCGCGGGTGCCCCGTGGTACGTGCGCAACGTAGACCTCCATAGTGACTTTAGACTCCCCACAGTCAAGCAGTTTATGAAAGAAGCGTCCGAACGCTTCTTTCAAACTGCCTCAGCTCACCCCAACCCTCTTGTCACTCAGGCCATCTCTTACGACCCCTCCCCAGACCTTCAGTCCAGACATATCTATAAAAGACGCCCCAAAGACGTCCTCCTAGAACCCGACGATGATTTACTATAGCTCTCAAGGCAGAACCTCCTCCCCCCTCCCCCGATGCCCCTCAGGCGCGCCAACCCGTCGAAGGCGTTATCCCGGAAGCCCTCCAGCGCCTCCGCTACCAAATTTGGATCCAAAGGGATCGCCGTCTGGATCCGCCAGACGGACAACCTCCCCCTCCCCCGCCCCGCCCCCCCGATCAATAGTAGGCAGTTAGGCTTAGGATTAGGTTTAGGATAGGTTTAACCATTATATAATCATCTCATAGCAGCGGAGGCCTTCTGCCCCCTGATATGCCGCTACCCACTGACTACGAGCCGAGGCCCGCTCGAGTAGCCACAGTCACTGGGGAAAGCAGGCAGACCCCTCCCATATATATTATCGAAACTTATATATAACTTGTAGGTAGAACGCCCTCTGCGTCTAACCGAGGCCATGGAAACAGTGATGCATACGCGCAACTGCACGCAACAACAGCACACAGGGGTTTTTTTTAGTCCGTATGCCACATACGAGTGTTCCGCTCAATGTAGTCTCCGCCTCACGGTGGAGACCTCATCCGGACCTCATTGTGGAGAATCGGACATAGCAGGGAGGTCTGACTCCCGGGCATCTTTAAAAAGATTTTTTTATCCCCTCACACACAAAAAAAAAAAAAAAAAGTTTCGGCCTCTCATTCCGCGTCCGGCAGCCGAGCTGTACGGTCGTCTCCACTCGCGCTCCCCCGTTGCCACCCCGGCAACCAGTTTTCCCTCTCCCGCGTCCGCGCCCGCGCCCGCGTGAGAGACCGCTCTCTCTCTCCCTCGCACACCCGCCGAGACCGTCCCGGTCGAGGCAGGTAGTAGCGACCGCCGCGAGTTCTGTGAAGTGACTGTGCTTAGTGCCTTCCCTTTGGATTGGTTCCGGCAGGTCGTATAGTATATTTATTTATTCTGTCTCACTTGTCCCCCTTGTCCCCCACTGTCTGTTTTCTTCCCTATTATTTATATTATTTGTGTTTGTTTATTCACCTCGGGCCGTCTGGACTGAGACGGAGACGGTCAGAGACTCACTTAGGTACTCACCACATTCAGGTACTCAACACACCTCTCCCTGTGCGCTTACAGCCACAGGGAGGTTTTTTCCATGGCCTCCTTTGCCGAGACCATCGGCCATGTCTTCTCTCCGTATTTTTCGGAGATTCTCTTCAGAAAATTGAGGAGAGAAGAGATGGTCGAGGCTCATCCCCTCTTATCTATGTATATAGACGAACTTCTAGCCCCCAACCCGCCCGCGAACCCATTAGTTTGCACCATTGTGCGTAAGTTCCCCCCTTCCAGCCCGTCTTCCTGCTCGACCGCTGATTTCCCAGTGAAATCGCCGGTCATAATCCCTACCTCATCTAACCCCAGTCCCGACCAGACCCTCACTGCATCCCCCGTAGCTCTAGGCGGTTCGACTCCGCTAAATCGCTCCCCGTCCCCCAGCCCAGCCTTTAGCCCACTGACCCCAGGCCCAGCCTTTAGTCTGCCCTCCCCCACGACCTCCCTTGCTGTTGGTGACAGCGATGACGAAGCTCACTTCGCCACCGTTGTCAAAAACAACAAGAAGCGGAAGAACCGCTCTTCCGAGTCTCCGGTTAGCCCCGAGGCTAAGCTGAGCAAACCATCTCACTCCCCATTAGCGACTCCGCGCAGTCAACCCACCGCCGCGCCCCGAACCCTAACTCTCCAGAGTCCCGCTCTCCCCGCTATGCCCCCCCCAGCCACCACTGCGCCGACCGGGACAACCGGAACGCCCGCACCCCTATCGCTCACACGTCCCCCACCGCCCATCGTCATTCGAGACCAAACCGCTTGGACGCGGGCAAACATCCATTTACAGAAAAATGGTTTATCTATCGTCAGCTCCGCGCTAACACCAGCCGGAACCCGCGTCCAAGTGGCAAGGCCCGATACCTATAGAGCCCTAACCAAATTCCTTAGGTCTAACCGCCTGGCCTTTAGTACTTACCAAATTCCCGAGGAGAAGTCCTACCACTTCATCCTCCGTCCCGTCCCAATAAATATCTCAACCTCGGCCATTAAAGATGACCTCCTCTCCAAGAATATTCCCGTAGTCGAAGTTCATCGACTACATCGCGAACGTTCCCACCCCAACCACCCCACTAAGCCTTTCGGCATGGTTCTGGTGACAACCAAACCAACGGAAGCAGGGAGGCAGCTTAGGTCCCTTAGTTCAATCTGCGGCCTCTCTTATATTAAAGTAGAAACCCCCCAATCCAAAACGACCACACAGCAGTGTCACAACTGCCAGTTGTATGGTCATTCGCAACTTAGATGTTTAGGCCCCTCCCGCTGCGTAAAATGCGCTGGCAACCATGCCACCGCATTGTGTGAGAAGGACGCGTCGACCCCTCCCACCTGCGCTTTGTGCGGACAAACCGGACACCCAGCCAGCTATGGCGGATGTCCGGCGGCCCCGGGCAAGAATCGCAGGTGGGAGCAGGGAACGCTCGGCCAGTCCCAATCACAGCGCACCCTCTACCCCCTCGGTCAAGGTTACGGACCCCGCCCCCACGCCCCTTCTCTCGAACGGCACATTCAGCGCCGGCAATATAGCTATTCATTCAACCTTCAAAATCCCTTTCCATCCATTCCTAGCCTCTTAGACCTCCCCCGAATTGAGCCCCCTTGCTATCTCTCCCGACAGTCTTATGCCTCCGTGGTCGCCTCCCCCAAACAATTTAACTATTCAACCCCATTATGGCAGTACAAATGAACTCAACTAACGGACGGACGAAGCCCCACAACTTTATCCTAGGACTTTATAACGCGAACAGCTTAGTAAGTCAAAGAGAAGAAGTAGCCGATCTTCTCAAAAGACATCAGATAGATATACTCGCGGTCCAGGAATCTTGCCTCAAACCCAAATATAGACGGTTTAACATAGCCGGTTACAATCTTCTTCGGAACGATCGTTTGCCAGATCCGAACCGCTCCAATGACCCCCTAGGCCGTAGAGGCGGTACTGCCATCTATTACAAACGTTCCCTCCATATATCTCCTATAGTTACCCCCACACTAGTAAATTGCGAGGCAACTATCATCCGCATTGCACTAACAGGCCATGACCCCGTAATTATAGCTTCAATTTATTTATCAGCCGGACAGCGGATGATAGATCAAGATATAGAAAACCTCTTAGGACTAGGTAATACAGTCATCATTGGCGGTGACTTCAATAGCAAGCACCGGCAATGGAACTGTACTGAGACGAACAGTAACGGACTGACCATTCACAGAGTCCTCGAATCCCTCGATGACTGCGAAGTCATAGCCCCATTTGCCCCCACCCACTATCCCTTCAACGTAGCCCACAGACCCGATATCCTCTCCTACTGCATCTTCAAAAACATTAGCCTACCAGTCAAGGACATAAGCGTCCTCAGCGAGCTTCACTCGGACCACAGACCAGTCTTATACCATCTCGGCAGGCCTTTCGACCGACCGACTGAAACGAAGACCATTATCAATAACCGTAAATTCAGACAAGCCCTCAGCAAACCAGATTCGAGATTAGATATCACCTCAGAAATTAACAGTAAAGCCCAATTAGAAGCCAAAATCTCTGAAATAGGCAGCAGTCTCAACGAAGCCCTAATCGGCGCCTCTCGCGAAGTCCCGGTCAAGCCCGATCATCGCATCGAGCTCCCCGAGGACATGAGACTGCTGCTTAGTGCAAAGAATGCGGCCCAGAGAGATTACGATTACAGCCCCACTGATCAAACCAGAAAGCGAATGCGCTTCCTCCAACGAGAGGTCAATAGATGCATGAAAGAGCTCAGAGCCACCCGCATGGATGACTTTGTCTCTAGCATAGCCCCCAATCACACAGCCATATATAAATTCACTAAGTATCTTAAATCCGACACAATAGTTCCTATGCCCCCTTTGAATCGGGTCAACCAACCCCCAGCTTTTGATGACGACGAAAAGGCCGAATGTCTTGCCGAAAGCCTAGAATCCCAATGTACCCCATCCACCCAACCAATAGACCCAGCCCACCTTAACATGGTCAACTCAGAAGTAGACAGCAGAAGCTCCCTCCCCCCCACTGACTCCCTTCCCGAGGTCACTCTCGAGGAAGTGAAAACTTTAATCAAAGACCTCAAACCTAGGAAAGCCCCGGGGCTTGATAAAATCACCAACTTGGCTATTAAATCCTTCCCCATTAGGCTTCTCACCACTCTTACGGTCTTATTCAATGTCTCCCTCCGCCTCTGCGTCTTTCCAACCGCTTGGAAAGAAGCCGTAGTTATAGGCTTTCACAAGCCTCGGAAAGATAGATCTGACCCCACCAGCTACCGCCCCATTAGCTTACTAGCCTGCATTGGCAAAGTCTACGAACGGGTTATTCTAAACCGTCTCCAAGACATTTGCACAGCTAGGAACCTCATTCCAAACGAGCAGTTCGGCTTTAGATCCAAACACTCGTGTGTACAACAAGTGCACCGCATAACGGAGCATATACACAGAGGATTTCAAACAACGGCAAAGTCCAAAGATACCGGCGCCATTTTCTTTGACGTAGCGAAAGCATTTGACAAAGTCTGGCACAATGGTCTTATTTATAAACTTTACCGACTCAATCTCCCCGATAGGCTAGTACTCATAATCAAGGACTATCTCTCTGAGCGTAACTTTTGTTATCGAGTAGAAAAATCCATTTCTCAGCCCCATCCCATAGCCGCAGGAGTCCCGCAAGGCTCAGTTCTCGCCCCCACTCTATTCACACTTTACATTCATGATGTCCCCCGCTCTCCGTACGTCGAGCTAGCCCTTTACGCTGACGATACGGCCCTCTATTATACCAGTAGGACGCAGGCGCGCGTTTGCAAAGTTCTCCAGAGAGCAGTAACCGATCTCGGTGAATGGGCTCTCAAATGGAGGATTGAGATGAACCCTGAGAAGAGTGCAGCTGTACTCTTCTCTAGGAAAAGAAATAAACGCAAACCCGTCATCACACTCTTTGACCGACCCATACCCTGGGAGAAAGATGTGAAGTACCTAGGCGTGACATTAGACTCACGACTAAATTTTCGGAAACACATCAAAACGGTCCGCGACAAGGCAGCCTTCTACTTGAGTAGGCTTCACCCACTCTTGAGAAGTAACAGCAAACTCCCATTGCGCTGCAAAATAAATCTATACAAGACTTGCATTCGTCCGGTCTTCACGTATGCAAGCCCAGTATTCGCTCACTCCTCTAAACCATCTTTGAAATCCCTTCAGACACTCCAAAATAAATTCATGCGCAAAGCCGCGGGTGCCCCGTGGTACGTGCGCAACGTAGACCTCCATAGTGACTTAAGACTCCCCACAGTCAAGCAGTTTATGAAAGAAGCGTCCGAACGCTTCTTTCAAACTGCCTCAGCTCACCCCAACCCTCTTGTCACTCAGGCCATCTCTTACGACCCCTCCCCAGACCTTCAGTCCAAACATATCTATAAAAGACGCCCCAAAGACGTCCTCCTAGAACCCGACGATGATATTACTATAGCTCTCAAGGCAGAACCTCCTCCCCCCTCCCCCGATGCCCCTCAGGCGCGCCAACCCGTCGAAGGCGTTATCCCGGAAGCCCTCCAGCGCCTCCGCTACCAAATTTGGATCCAAAGGGATCGCCGTCTGGATCCGCCAGACGGACAACCTCCCCCTCCCCCGCCCCGCCCCCCCGATCAATATTAGGCAGTTAGGCTTAGGATTAGGTTTAGGATAGGTTTAACCATTATATAATCATCTCATAGCAGCGGAGGCCTTCTGCCCCCTGATATGCCGCTACCCACTGACTACGAGCCGAGGCCCGCTCGAGTAGCCACAGTCACTGGGCAAAGCAGGCAGACCCCTCCCATATATATTATCGAAACTTATATATAACTTGTAGGTAGAACGCCCTCTGCGTCTAACCGAGGCCATGGAAACAGTGATGCATACGCGCAACTGCACGCAACAACAGCACACAGGGGTTTTTTTAGTCCGTATGCCACATACGAGTGTTCCGCTCAATGTAGTCTCCGCCTCACGGTGGAGACCTCATCCGGACCTCATTGTGGAGAATCGGACATAGCAGGGAGGTCTGACTCCCGGGCATCTTTAAAAAGATTTTTTTATCCCCTCACACACAAAAAAAAAAAAAAAAAAGTTTCGGCCTCTTTGCGCGGCACACGGCGGACGAACAACTGCTCCGGGACTACGTTCAAAATTGAAGAAAGTCTTTTATTGGCGAGGGCCCCCACAACCCCCACGGTGCAGGCAGGCAGGTAGCTTCAGGAACACCAGCAACCCCCACATCAATGGTCCTTCGAGCCGGATCCTGAAAGAAGATGCCAGTCACAAGAAGCCAGTCCGGAAGGGGAGAAACGAGCACGGAGACAGAGACCACTACGACGACGGCCACCACGAGCATGGAGACGACCGGGACTGAAGATACGGTAATATCTTCCCCAGGCCCAGCATTAGCGCCTCCAGCGGACTCGCAGGTCGCCGCCGTCCAGACACCCGCCGTGCCCCGCGTCTCGCCGCCGCAGGTTGCGCCCCGGTCACGCCCCGCGTCACAAGAGCGGATGCCCCGGTCACGCCCCGCGTCGGTACGTACAACCGCCTCCAAAAAGAAGAGATTGCTGCAACTGGAGCTCAACGAAAAGATGGCAGAACTAGAGCTGCGTGAACTTCAGGCTGCAGCAAAGGTGGAACGAGCAAGAATAGAGCGTCGGATGGCGGAGGAGTCGTCGTCCGACGAAGAGGTATTAGAAGAAGAGCAGATGATGACACGACGGGTAGACACGTGGTTCCGGCAACAAGCGCCGCACGTGAACGTCGAGCGTCCCCCTTCACCGCGGGCCATCGAAGCGTCGCGCCCCGCGTCACCACGCCCCGAGCGCCCCGCTTCCCCGCGCCCACAAGCAAATGAAGGTACAAGAATGGACGTGGCCACGCTTGCATCGGCCATTAGACAAGCCACGCAAGCCCACGCCCGATCGACGCCGCCCAAGTACATCACAGAGTTACCAGTGTACACAGGAAAAACAGAAGAATGGTTGCTGTTCAAGGCGACATTCCAGAGATTTTCAAGAGGCGAAAACGTGGCGCGATTGCGGAGATGCCTGAAAGGAGCAGCACTAGAAGCGGTCACCGCGCTCCTCATCACCGCATCGGACCCAAAGGTAATAGTGATGGCCCTAGAAAGAAGATTCGGCCGTCCCGACGCCCTCGTCCTCGCCGAGATGGAGAAATTGAAGATTTTGCCGCGCATTACTGACAGCCCGCGCGACATATGCGTGTACGCTAGCCGGCTGGCAAATATCGTCGCTGCTGTGGAGATATTGAACAAGACGAAGTACCTTCACAGTCCCGAGATGCTGCGCGCCGCCGTGGAAAAGCTCACGCCTATTATTCGTAACAAGTGGTACGATTTTATAGCTGTGCAAGATTCCAGTCAACCCGAACTAAAACATTTGTCTATTTTTCTAAATGCAGAAGCCGACAAGTGTGCCGCCTACGCCCCGCCCGAGCAAGAGCGAGACAGAGAGAAGGACAGACCCACGCGCAAGAAAGCTGAGCGCGCCTTCGCAGCCAATGAGACAGCCAATGAGAGTAAGCGAGATGGTGAGTGTCCTGCATGTCGTAAGCCGCATCAACTTCCGGAGTGTCCACGTTTCCTCGGCGCCGACACGAACTCGAGGTGGGAAATGGCCAAGGCAAAGAAGGTATGCTATCGGTGTCTACGCAGCACGCATCGCCGACTCAGCTGTGACGCGCGTCCTTGCGGGCAAGATGGCTGCACCATGCGCCACCACAACTTGCTGCACCACAAGAGGGACGGAGCTGTCGCCGAGTCGCGGCCGTCAGAGTCCGCGTCGAGTTACCCCGCGCAGGAGATACACGCGTCCACGATCGAGTCTACCAACGCGGCGAAGGCGCACAGGCGCGCCTACCTAAAAGTCGCGCAAGTCACTCTGAAGGGACCAAAAGGTAACCGCGATACTTACGCTCTACTCGACGAAGGCAGCACGATCACAATCATCGACGCAGAGTTGGCGGACGAGCTGGGACTAGACGGGCCGACGGAGATGATGACGGTGCAAGGAGTTAGCGGCAAGGTGACTACACATCGCGAAAGCAAGCGGGTTACGGCGCAAATAAAGGGCAAGTACGAACAAGAAGTGTTCGAAATGAGAGACGCCCGCACATTCAACGAGATGAATTCCTTCACACAAACGGTACGTGCCCGCGACCTGGAGAACTGCGCGCACGTAGCCGACATCAGAGAGCAGCTGCTGTACGAGAACGCGACACCGACGATTCTCATCGGACAAGACAACTGGGAGTTGATCGTGTCGCGAAGCGTGCGCAGCGGCCCGCGTCATCAACCAGTAGCCTCGCACACACAACTAGGGTGGGTACTGCACGGCTGCCGTACGACGCTCACGTACCCGCTGGTTTACTGCTCGCATCTGGCCGCAACAGAGGCGCCCCCACAAGATCGACTAGAAGAGATGATGCGACAACACTTCCAGCTGGAGTCACTGGGCATCGAACCACGACGGCAAGCGAGCGACCCGGAGCAGAAGGCACTGGAAATACTGCAGAATAAAAGTAAGCGCTTGCCTGACGGGCGATTTGAAACGGGACTGTTATGGCGGGACGAGAATGCGGAAATCCCGCGCAACTACGAAGACACGGCGAAGCGGCTGCGCAGCTTAGAGAAAAAGCTGGATCGTGATGAAGATTTGAAGGCGAAATACAACGAGCGCATCGACAATCTCTTATCATCACGGTATGCCGAGCGCGCCCTAGCGCCACCTGCCGGGAGAACGGGGTACCTGCCACACTTCGCTGTTATCAACCCGGACAAGGAGAAGATTCGCGTCGTGCACGATGCGGCCGCCAAAACTCGCGGTCGCAGCCTCAACGACATGTTGTTGCCAGGCCCCGACCTGCTGCAATCACTCCCGGGCGTGATCATGCGGTTTCGCCAGTATCCAGTCGCCGTGTCCGCCGACATTAAAGAAATGTTCATGCAAGTAAAGATAGCAGAAGAGGATCGCGACGCGCTACGCTTCCTATGGCGAGGTAACAGACGTGACAACGCGCCGCCGGACGAGTACAGGATGACTTCGCTCATCTTCGGCGCAACGTCATCGCCATGTAGTGCACTCTACATAAAAAACGGAACGCGCAAGAATATGCAGAGGAGTGCCCAGCAGCGGCACGCGCGATCCAGGATAATCACTATATGGACGATTATCTTCACAGTTTCACATCAGTCAAGGAGGCCGCCTACGTGACGTCAGCAGTCGACCGCATACACAAGAGGGCCGGCTTCGAGCTACGAGGATGGGCGTCGAACACACACGACGCTATACGACACCTGGCGGCGGAAACAGGCAACACGCAGCCATCGCAGGACGCTACCGTGGAAATCGGCGGGAGCGATATCGAGAAAACACTCGGACTGCTGTGGTATGTGAAAGAAGACACACTAGGTTTCCGAGTCAACAAGAGGAGGGTGCCACAGGAGGTGCTGCATGGGCTGCGCGCGCCAACCAAGAGGGAAGCACTCAGCCTGATCATGTCGGTCTACGATCCACTCGGTATGATTTCACCTATTACCACACCAGCGAAGCGCATCATGCAGGACACCTGGAAATACAAGACCGGCTGGGATGACTGCATACCGGAAGCCCTCGTATCCAGATGGGGCAGATGGCTGACAGGGCTACAGGAGCTTCACACACTGCGCGTGCCGCGGTGCTACGACTACGAACCTGCGATCGAGTGGGAACTGCACACGTTCGTCGACGCGAGCGAAGAGGTCTATGCTGCAGTCGTCTACCTACGAATGAAGCGCGCCGATGGGTCCATCAACGTCAGCATTGCAGCAGCCAAGAGCCGCGTGACACCCACGAAACCAGTCTCCGTGCCGCGGCTGGAACTGCAGGCCGCCCTACTCGGCGCACGTCTGTCACGGTCAGTACAAGAGAACCATGACTTTGTCATCGCGCGTCGTACCTACTGGAGCGACTCGCGCACCGCGCTACACTGGATCCGCGACGAGCCACGCACATACAAGTCGTTCGTGGCGCATCGTTTGGCGGAAATAGAAGACCTCACGAAGAAAGATGAATGGCGGTGGGTCCCCACCGCTATGAACTCGGCCGACGACTCCACGCGTGCCACGCCGTCGGACCTGTCACCGCAACACCGTTGGTTCACCGGGCCAGCCTTCCTGTATCAAGAGGAGAGTAACTGGCCGAGCGAAACCAAAAGAGAGGTACGTGACACCGGGGAAGAGCGAGATAGCTGCAACATGCTATGCGCCGCGCGATCATCGGTGCCATTCATCGACTTCGAGCGTTTTTCACAATGGAAACGCCTACTACGCACGACAGGACGCGTGCTACAATTCATCGAGCTATGTCGGCGCCCCCGCGTCGTAGTCAACGCGACACGCCGCAAGGGAACGAGAAAAAACGCCGAGAAAGATGCCGATTGGAAGAAAAACAACACAAAGAAAGTAAGCAAGAAAACATCGCCGCCCGCCGCCGCCGCCGCCGGCGCGCGCACATTCGTCACACTAGAGGCGCGACACCTGTATGAAGCAGAGCGCCGCCTCATCAGACTGTCACAAGAGCAGTCCTACGCAAGAGGCAACGGGCAGCCGTTACAAGACGACGGCCCCCTGGCAGACCTCAGCGTGGTGGTGGACACAGACGGAGTGCTGCGCCTGCGAGGGCGCATTGGCGAGGCAGAGGACATCGACTACGAGACGACCAACCCCGTGATACTCCACGGCAAGCACAGGTACACAAGATTATACATACAACATGTGCACGAGAAGCTGCATCACGGGGGCGTCGAGATGGTGGTCAACGAGTTGCGCCAACGCCTGTGGATCACACGCATCCGCCCAACAGTCAAGGAAGTGATCAAGAGCTGCCTGCCATGCCGCCTGAGGAGAGCCAAGCCAGCCCAGCCATCGACGGGAGACCTGCCCTCAGCGCGCCTCGCACATCATACACGACCTTTCACGTTCACAGGTGTTGACTACTTCGGCCCACTAGAAGTCACCGTGGGGCGACATCGGGAGAAGCGATACGTCGCGCTCTTTACCTGCCTGACGTCGCGCGCCGTGCATCTCGAGATCGCAGCCTCGCTGAGCACCGACTCAGCAATCAGCGCCCTGCGCCGCCTCATTGCGCGCCGGGGCTGCCCGACCGAAGTCTGGAGCGACAACGCGACGTGCTTTCGCGCCGCCGACCGTGAGCTCACGGACGCGTGGCGCGCCCTACAAGAAGAGGCGTCGCGACGCCGCATCGTCTGGCGTTTCATGCCGCCGGCCGCACCCTTCATGGCCGGCGCATGGGAGCGCATGGTGAGGACGGTGAAGGAAGCTCTGCGCGTCACCCTACTGGAGCAGCATCCCAGCGACGAGACCCTGGCCACGCTGCTCGCCGAGGTGGAGGCGACCGTCAACTCACGGCCACTCACACATGTGCCCGTGACCCCCGATGACCCGCCAGCGCTGACCCCAAACATGATCCTGCTCGGCCCCAACTGTCACGTGCCAACCCCCGGCACGTTCGAGGACACGGACGTCACTGCACGCGCCCACTGGAGGAGAGCCCAACGCCTCGCCGACATCTTCTGGCGGCGATGGGTAAAAGAATACCTCCCCCTGCTGCAACACCGGCGGGAGCCTCACGCGACCGGCGTTGCCCCAAAAATCGGCGACGTGGTCATTGTATGCGACTCCAACCTACCCCGCAACATATGGCCCCGAGGGAGAATTAGCGCAACCTACCCCGGCAAGGATGGCGAGGTACGAGTGGTGGACGTGACAACAAGCAGCGGCCGAGTCCTGAGACGACCCACAAAGAAGATCGTCGTGCTGCCAACAACGAGATCGCAGAATGCGACGGCGGGAGAAATGTACACGACGACTGTTCACGACGACCCTAAATAAGTTTAAATAAAGTTATGTACATAGGTAGTCATAAGATCTAATATTGCAAAGATAGTTTTAAGTAATAAAATGATATTAACTGCTGTGTACCTCATTAAAATAAAGATAAAATAAAGTCAGATAGGCATAGATAGCAGCTGATAGATAGCTAGTCAAATAGTCATAGAGAATTCATAGCATTAGTTCGTTATCACTGTTATCAGTAGGTAGATTAGATACTGTTATCAATAAAATACCGTATCACGGTTTAGTTGTCTTTCGCTCGGTAGCGCCACCTACAGAAAGAAATGGTGCACTACCGAGCGTAGTCCAATCGCTGCCCAACACAGCGTCCGACCCCCTCCCTCGCCTATATATACGGGGGCTTGGGAGAGTTTCGGCCTCTTTGCGCGGCACACGGCGGACGAACAACTGCTCCGGGACTACTGTCAAAATTGAAGAAAGTCTTTTATTGGCGAGGGCCCCCACAACCCCCACGGTGCAGGCAGGCAGGTAGCTTCAGGAACCCCAGCAACCCCCACAATATTTCATAGCATTTTTGTATGCCATACTCCTAATCTTACAAAATCGATGTTTCAGTACTAAACTCCGTCTGTCTTAAAATTTCAGCGACACGCTACAATCTCCCCGCGTCACATTCCCCCTGCCTACAGTTGACACTTGAGTCACACCCACACACCAATGTAACCGGTGATGCCAATATCATAACACCCATGATAAAACTGTCTCCGTGTAAAGGAATACAACACGCATAACCACTGCGACTACTAATACTGAGGTGTTCCGAGTAAGTGACGTCTCGGAGCTCGAGAGACGACGGCAAGCGACGTGGAGCTTGGACGACGGGACATCTAACGACCTGGACATGGACAAGTATAAAGGGAGATACCGCAGGGCATCCATGAGCACGATGATATCGAGGCATCACCTAGGTTACCTAGACAGATCTTGCAGTGTTGAAAAGATTGATTGTGCGGGCAAACAGCCACATTCATACTTGTTATTTTGTAACGATGATGGCTTGAAGTGACCGGAGAAAGTGCGAGGTCCGAGTGACCCGAAAGGTCAATCCAGTGTATCCCCGTGGCGGAGCGATAGCGTCTCTGGGCACCATAATTATCATGTCCTGTCTTCTGCGGCAGACCATCGACCTTGGTTTGGCCAAACTAAACATTTGAATATTTTTGAAATATAAATCCATGGTACAATGGGGGAAGGTAGCTTCCGTGCGCCTTGTAAATTTCCATGTCCATAAGACGTGATGATAATAACGCTTCTCAGCGAAAGATGGTCTGTACGCCCCCCACTCCTGTACGCAGGGCCAGATACAGCTGGCGTAGTTCCCCGTATCAGAGTGAGGCGGTCGTTATCTGGTGAGAATACTCACACGAGTTTAATTCCCTTTCTCACGCGAACCGATCACTTACTATGGTATATCTGAACTTAACTGATAAATGTCATATTTGTGCTATTATTTGCCACCGAAGTCTTGTAGATTACCTGAAGGAGTTCAAGATACCATGATATGAGTAAGCTCGGGGGAAATGGGCTTCGTGATTACTCTTGATCCATTCGGGCTATACACTGGCGGTAAAACGAGCAAATTGCAATATTAAAAATCGCACATCACGCACAGACTGTTTCGACACTGCAAGGTTCCTGTACTGAGCTATTACACTCAACACACTATTTAACATTACATCTAGACGATCACAACCAGCCGTGCTATCGCAGTGACCTGCAGCAATACCTGGACAATCTTGACGAATCGTGTCGCAGATTCGGCCTGGTGATAAGCGTGTCAAGCCGTGTCAGCCCGCAAGAGGTACATCTACTCCTGACACGGCTATTCACCTAGGCAAAAAGCCGTTAGAAGAGTTACGAACCTTCCGTTAACCTTAACCTTACGATACGCGACGATAACCGCCTGGAGTCCGAAATTTCTGCAAGAATTGCTAGTGCTGCTGCGGCCTTTGGTGAACTCAACCAGAGAGTACACAGACCTTGCCATTGATAAAACGCAGTGGCAAGTTCAAACTGTCAAAACAATCCCAATAGTCATTTCATCCACAGCAGTAGTCATCCCATACACTTTAAACACTAACATACACAGATCCACACACATTCTTCTCCAAAAAGCGACCATACTTAATACAATATGTATTGTTATACACAGACTTTATAATAGTAAGAAAATTCATGGGCAACGACCATGATCTCTAATGGACAAAGTGATTTAAAAACACTTGGCTTAAGCCCGTGTGTCAGACGAGTGAATTGGAAAATTCATAAACGTATAATAATATTTATTTATTTATTCATTAACAATATACATTGTGTCTGAAGTCACATAATGTCTAAATTTATTAATAAATTAACATTCAGCAAAATAAATCCGTAATTTAAATGAATGTTTACTTGTCATATTGTGTTGTTTTTATATTATATACAGTTCAAACCTTTCTACCTATTCTACCTATTACATACCGTTCTGCATAAAAGTCATTAAGGTCATAAAAAGATTTTTCCATCAAATACTTTTTAAGTTTTCCTTCAAACATCTTCGTATTATCAATTATTTTCAAATTTGTCGGTAATGAATTATACAATTTTATGGACTGATAAAGAATATTTTGCTTGGCAATGTTTAGGCGAGGTTGAATTGTCTCAATTTTAATGTCCTGCCTCCTGGAAGTGTTTCTTAAATGCTTCTGCATCGGACCTTCTAGGTCACTCAGGTGTTTACTCAGGGTAGACAATTGTATAAATATGTAGAGACTGGGGACAGTTAATACACCAAACTTCAAAAAGTATTCTTTACATGAGATCCACTGAGGAACTCTAGCTAATACTCTGATGCTCTCTTTTGAATCCTAAAGGCACTAAGAATATTGCGTTGATAGCTGCTACCTCAAAATTTAATACTGTATCTTAACTTAGATTCTACTAATGCAAAATACACTGTTCTGAGGTGGTCTTGAGAGACCTCATCCCTTAAGCTCTTCATAGCAAAACAAGCAGAACTAATGGATTTTATCATCGCTTCCACCTCCTCCTTCCAGTTAAGATTTTCATCAATATGAACCCCTAAAAACTTTACTGACTTAACAACATTAACTTTCTCATTATTATAAACTATGTCTAAGGTCTCAGTGTTTCTTGCGGTTGTTTTAAAAAGTATTATTTTGATTTTTGCGCCATTCAATTCTAGATTATTGTGCATGAACCAATCCTTGAAACAAGCCAGCACTAAATTTACTCTTTTATTAAGATCGACTATATTGGTTGCTGAAGTTATAGCATTTGTATCAACAGCAAATAGGACCAAGTTAGTATCTATTGAGTTATTAACGATAGCATTTACCAAATCATTTATAAAAACCACAAAGAAAATGGGTCCCAGTATTGATCCTTGCGGTACACCTTTCATTTCTATTAGAAGAAGCTACTTGTTCCTTTGTTTTACTAACTGATCTGACTTCAACAAACTGGTATCTATTTTGCAAATAGCTTCGAATTAGTTTTAATGGCTGTCGTCTTACGCCATAGTGTTCTAATTTCTTAATGAGAAGTTCATGATCAACTGTATCAAATGCTGCACTTAGATCTAAAAATAAAGCTGCTTTCTGTTTTCTATCCAGATTTGTAAGCACATTATTAAGTAGTGCCTCTATTGCATCTGCTATACTAACGCATGTTCCATAACCAAATTGCCTTGCACTAAGAACTTTGTTCTTATTGAAATGTACAGCTAGAGCATTCTTAATCAACTTTTCAAAAAACTTTGACAAAATTGGTAATAAAGATATTGGCCTGTAATTAGCAGAATCTGTTTTCGAACCCTTTTTGAATATTGGTAAAATCCTAGCAATCTTTAGCTGGTCTGGAAACGTACTAGTTTCAATGCACTCATTGTAAAAAGCTGCCAGAGGATAGGCCAAGATATCAATATTATCTTTTATAACCGTTATTGGCAAATCATCTACTCCACATGACTTTTTGGCAATCTTCTTAATAATTTTAGTGATATCATAGGCAATCACCGTATTTATGACTTTTTCATCAACTTTAAGTATCTGTATTCTCATACAAGTAATTCAACGCTTTGCTAGCATTTACTGTGTTATTCTTATTTGATTTATCAAATTCATTTCAAAAAATATCCGCAATATCATCAGGTTTGTCTATTATTTGGTCGTCAGCTTTTAGAAGCAGATCTATATTATTATTATTATTGACATGTTTTGATTTATTTCTATGGCGATTAACAATATTCCATATAGATTTTGTAGAGTAGTTAGTTTTCCTCAGTTCATTGTTAACATTATTCCTTTTCGCTGTTCTTAAAACTCGCCTATAAATATTCATGTATGTTATTATGTAAGAGACAACAGATTCATGGCATGTTTGAAGGTCATGTTCATGGCATGTTTGGAATAATAATAATAGTTTATGGGCAAAGACCATGAACTGTAATGCACTTGGCGTAAACCTGTGCCTGTAAATAATAATAATAATAATAACGACCCCACGGACCCGATCCAGCGAGTAGCCTGCGCCCTCATCTCCGGCCATCTGCGGCCGGAGTGGCACCCGCAAGAGGGCCAGGTCTCGCAGCTCTGCCTTGCCTTAACCGGCTGGCCAGAGGGGAATCGTTAGAGGTACACCGGCTTAGCTGGTGTGCACTTGAAGGGTGGATGTGAAACGTAAGTGGCGAGTGGGCGTACGTGATGGGACCCTGAGCTAAGCGTGCAAGTGATCGTTGTTTAAAGTCCAGTTTCACCTCTCCACCCTTAGCCGTTCACACTTTTGTTTGCCCCCTTGCCGTCATTTTTCGTCGGCTGAATGGGGAGCCCAATTAGTGGACGGCGAGTCACCACCTGCCTATTTTTGATCAATATTGAGACTTGATTCAGGCAGGTGTCCGTAGTCTTAGAAATCCTGGATTTACCTACCACTGAAAACGCAAACCCATAGCCCATTCCTTAGTTTCCCCTTAGTTTTTGCAATAGACCTGTGTGCCTGGCGGGAATGTTCTTTGAGTGCACTTTTGTTGTGGGTGTATTCGGGGACTGACCCAACGGGTGCACCACATTTCATATTTGTTTCTAATAAATTGTCTGAAAGGGGCCTCTACGTGTTGGACCCATGTCCCCACGCAAGCCTGCAAAAAGGACTGGGACAGCAATGTCCCGTGAATAAGATACTTACTTAAATCAGATACAAAATAATAATAATAAAAGAAAAAGTAAAAGAACCTCCTAGGAGAGAAAAAATAAAGAAATTCATAATAATAATAATAAGTTCACAATTTAATATATTTGTCACAATATCAAAAGCATTTCGAAAGTTTTATTTGAATTCTTCTCTAACTAAAAGTGCCTTTTTAGAATATGACAACTCAAGTCGAACATATTTTGGTTTAGTTATTTGTAATAATTTGATTTTATTTTGTTTTTGTCAGGAATCCTGATAACACATTTTTGCAACAGCGTGATAAAACAATAGGTATCTAAATATCAACGAATCCCTTGTGTGTAGAGCGGCGGGGCAGCGCGGGGCGGGGCGGGGCGGCGGCGGATCGTGGCCTCCGCGGGGCAATCTCGGCGTCCGCGCGTCTGTTTGTTTAGGACGCGCCAACTGAACCAAAACACGAGGCTATCCTTCCAGTCACCACTCACGGACTAACTGCTACACTGACGTACTACACTACTAACAAGACCTCTGTAAGGTCATCATAGACAGGATCATTCTAATTCTAACAGGCGAGTGATACTTTGCGTATTTATTATTCTACGTATTTCCCGGAAATCGGTAATATTGAGTGAACTGTCCCATAAAAAGTGGTTGCGATCGTGGTCCCGGCTCGGTCGTATAGGGAAACTTATTACTGACTGCGGCTCTTATTCAGTAATTACATTTTACTTCGAAATCTCGGTTGAAGGTCGAACAGAAAATTGTTTAAATTCCTTCTCTATTCATTTTTGTGGCTTTGTTGGATTCTAAAACATATTCTCTTTTATAACTGTACCTACCTCTTACCTACCTACTATTCAAAGGGCCATTTTGTTACAATTGGTCAAGGATTTATTTTTCGCTGGTCGTAATAAACTGAACAAATACTTACTTGTAGTCGCGTAGCGGATACAATTTCGTCAAGCCTATAAAAACTAATAAGGTCTTAGGCTATCTGGAAGTTATACATCCAGTCGGAAACCAAAGCCAGCAAAGATTCTACTCCCATAGACGGTGCATCACCTTTGTAAGTAGACCTTGTCGGGCCGCACTGAAGGCAATTACTCGCCGCCGCCGCCGCCGCCGCACGCGCCACCGCTCGCTCCTCCGCCCGCCCCTACTGCCGCCGTTCGCCCGCCTTAGCCGCCGAAACTACTACAACTAATAAAACCGTCAAACCAGAACTGCACTAGAGGGCTGTAACTTGTTAATCTCAGTGAGCAGGAGCTACCCCGATACACTCATTGATCTCAGTGAGCAGGAGCTACCCCGATACACTCATTGATCTCAGTGAGCAGGAGCTACCCCGATACACTCATTGACGCTGACGTCATTGTACAGCTGGTAAAAGTCATACCGTGTCATTACAAAAAATATTAAACGCAGTTGAACCTCAAAATAATTGAAACAAAAAGTAAACTTTAGAAAAAACCGACTTCCACAAACCCTATTTGATTAGATTGAGTTTAATACAAACTGTAACCCCTTATCCCCCCCCCCCCCTTGGGGAATTAATTTTGTCAAATCCCATATCAGTGCTAACCCACGCTACTAAGGAACCCCTGTACAAAGTTTCATGGCTCTAGGTCCACCGGATTAGGCTATGCGTTGCCTGCCCGTCAGCCACGCCTTGTATTTGTACCTAGTATGGAGCAGTTCTGGTGGCCATGTGTGGTCTTCATCATCAGTTCAGTTCAGTTCTATTGGGTATGAGCCTATTTGCAGAGTTAAGATTTAGAGAAACGACGGTTTAGTAGTTTAACTCAATTCCTTATATTGGCGGGAATTTACGTACTTGGAAGGCTATACGACTATGTCCTATCAGCTTGAGAACACACCAGAAACAAGGAGGGTCTGGGCGGTTACAACGCCTTTTATAACACAGCTATGAACTAACTTTTTAAATACAGTGTAGCCAACTAAACATCAAGTGTGGCGGTTTCACAGATTAGTTTTTGTACAATCGATCCAACACGCCCCCTCAAAAACTGATCATGATTTTGAAATCATTTTATAATTAAGGTATACATATTGCAATACCTACACAGAACATATTTCCTTCCAAGTAACTGCTGGGAGTAAGTAATTACATATTTTTATGATCCAACATTCGTTGCAAGGACTAGGGAAAACCCAGAAAAACCTAGTCAGATCATGACATAATAATTTAACTTAATATTATCATTTTTAAACAATGATTTTGTTAATGTACATATTTGTAACACAAACATTTATTGTAGACCCATGTGGACTCTTAATTTTTGAAAACTGATTGTTGCGGCTTCGTCATCAGATGTGCCAGTTGTGCACCTGTTGGTATGTAATTTAATTTAATTACATTTTTCTCTACTTTTTCACGGGTCAAGTAATATTTAATATCTATATGCTTGGACCTTTTGTGGCTGGCTCTTTTATACACTAATTTTAAATCAATTGTGCCCTTCAGGTATCTAAGCATTCTTTTAAGACATTGCCACAATTCCTTATTATTCTTATTTGTGTATCTGCTCAATATATTCACACTCGCACTTAGATCTGGCCGAGTACATAGCATAACATACATCAAACAGCCTATAAGAATTTTACAGGGCGCATCATATTTAACGTCTGAATTCAGAGCCTCATAATTAGGTTTAATTTCTAGAGGAGTACTTGCTGGATTGCAGTCCTGCATATTATATTTACACAGTATTGATTTTATATACTAACCTTGATCTAATGTTAGTGTACCATTTTTTCTAGTTATTCTTATACCTAAAAATAATTTTATCTCATTCATATGAGTCATTTTAAATTTGCTCATTAAATACATTTTTAAATTATTCATTGTTTGGACATCGCACACGCAACGACTAAATCATCGACGTATAGTACTATATATATATATGTTTTTATGAATTTCACCTTTATCTAATACATATAAACACTTATCAACATCCGAATTTAGAAACCTTTCTCTTTTACGGATTGCTCAAAGACTTCAAACCAACATCTTGCAGCCTGCTTGCATACTTTGTTGCCTGTATAAATTACCCTTCAGGAATTTCCATGTAGATTTTTTTCATTTATCTTACCATTTAAAAAGGCAGTTTTAACATCTAAATGATGAACCAGTAAGTTATTTTGATTTGCAAAAAGTAATTATCAATCTAAAACTAGCAATCTTAGCTACAGGCGCAAATGTTTCATTGTAGTCTACTAGATATTCTTGACTAAAGCTTCTAGCTATAAGTCGAGCTTTATATCTTAAAGGTTTTTCATATTCGTTATGTTTGATGGTGAAAATCCATTTAAAATTGGTATTGTATTGACCAAGTATTATTTTTCTTAAGGGAGTTTAATTCATATTTTATTGCGCTATCCCAATGAATTCTATTATCTCTAGTTTTTATCTTTTCAAATGAACTAGGTACTTTACAAATCAATGATTGAGCACACTGGTAAATATTCATCATCAGTTTCATCATAAGATCATGACATACACCGACCTCTGATTCTATCGCTCCTCCTCAATTAATTACTTTTACCTTTTTATTAATCTGTGCTTTTACTCTCATCTGTGATTTTAATAGGTATGTCATTGTTTTGCGTTTTTGGGTCTGGGTCACTACATAATTTACGAATTTTGTTTGGACTGTGGTCAGATTTCACCTGATCTGCATCAGAGTTATTTCTACACTGAGACTTTGACACTGATTTAGATAGATAGACCATCATTATTATCAATTTTGTCATGAGAATTTTGAACATTCTCTTCAGGCTTAAACTTAGGCCTGGATTCCTTGGTTGGAAATTTGTCTCATCTAATAACTTTTATCACAGTCACAAACCTTTCGCATTCTACACTCCAAACTTTATATCCGTTTGGTTCATAGCCCACCAGTTTTTTTTTTTTTTAACGATTTGTCGTCAAACTTTGCCTTACTGGTTTTATTATGGACATAGACTGTAGTACCAAAAACCCTTAGGTATTTTAGAACCGGCTTTTACCATGCCATAACTCATATGGTGTCTGAGATTGTTTCAATGCCCTCGTTGGTGTTAGATTTATTAAATGCACTGCAGTTAAAACTGCTTCGCCCCAAAATACTTTATCTAACTTTGCCTCATGACATGAATCATAGCACGGGCTTTCTCAGTTATCGTTTTTACCACACGCTCTGAAACACCATTGAGTTGAGGCGTTCGTGGAACCGTTAAATGATATAAATACCTTTTTGCACGCATTTTTTTTTTTTTTTATCTCGGTGGATAAATACTCGCCACCGTTATCACAGTAGAGATTTACTAATTTTGAATTGAATTTAGCTTCACACTTTGCAAAAAGTCTTTGAAACAAGCGAACACATCTGATTTATAAGTTATTTATCAGGTAAGTTACGCAATAGTGTGTGAATTGATCGACAAACAATATAAAGTAATTTTTGTTATCAATTGTTGGAGGAGTGATAGGCGTGCACACATCTGAATGCACAATATACAATGGTCGCTTTACTGGCTATTTATCCTTACTCTCTGTTACTACTGATCGTCTGTTTTCCAGTAATGCACGGTTCACACAATTTTTCGTTAGGAACCACTGATTCAATTAGTTTTATATCGTCCATCATATCAATGCCTTTTATTTCCTGGAATTTATTTTTACTCAATCGTTGATGCCATAATTCATAGTCACTGTTGTTCGTGCATATTTGGGAAGCAGAGCGATGCACTATCACAGATAACATTATAGCAAATAAGTTGTTTCAACACATACCATTCATGAGCTTCTTACCACCTCAGTCAGTGATGTGGGCTCCATGTTGGTCGAAAACAACGCTCAGGCTGGCTCGCTGCATTTTGGACACCGGCAGCAGCCGTTGTACGGCACTTCGGGGCAGAAAAGCACCTGTGTCGCTCACAACTTGAATTGATCCCTTCTTCGTAGCTGAAATAAATTGTCCAGTTTTAGCAATTGAAACTTTAACTGGTGTGTACGGTCACGCCGCATAATATTGTGATCAGCAACCTAGTTTAGGTCACGCGTCATGCGAACATACTTGTATGATATTTAACTATAGATTAGCTGAGTCTTTATACAACTGTATACCTAGTAACATCAAAAAATAGTAATCCAGCAATAATTCTGGTTTAACGCATAACTTCAACAACTACTTCGAGTGTGTGGGATAATCTCGTAAAGTACGGGTTAGACTGTACATGGTGTGGTTAGGTTTGAGCAGATGTAGAAGAAAACTTCCCTGTTTATGATGTGGTTGGACGCTCCAGAGTCCAACAGGAACGTTATCCTGTTCTCCAATCGCTCGTCCTCTTGTTGGTAGTCGCCCGTCATGAATGCGAAGCCTGAGAACTCATCTGGCGCGGGCGTCGATTCTTCGTTCAGCTGCGCCGCCGCATGAACTTGTCAGTCTCATCAAGTTTTGCGCCGGCCGCCAACAACTCCGAAATAAGCTCGTCGAATGTGGTGAAGTGGCTCACGAGGGGAATATCACTTTGAAGTTTCAGCGCAAGTAACGTCTTACGTAATGCTAACTGCGTTGCAATACTTTTTCGCTCGTACAGCGCGTCGAGACTTTTATTATCATTTTGGGGGTTCTTCGTCAATCACTTTCATTAAGTTCATCTCACTTAGTAACGCGCGAATTCGAAACTTCCATGCTGCGTATTTTTCACCAGCAAAAGGTTGGATTTTACGTTTTGGTCTTTTCGTTTCCATTTTTGAAATTTAGTTAATATTTGCACAGTAGATTCATTTCGCGGCACCTGGGCCCATAACCTATTGGGTATGAGCCTATTTGCAGAGTTAAGATTTAGAGAAACGACGGTTTAGTAGTTTAACTCAATTCCTTATATTGGCGGGAATTTACGTACTTGGAAGGCTATACGACTATGTCCTATCAGCTTGAGAACACACCAGAAACAAGGAGGGTCTGGGCGGTTACAACGCCTTTTATAACACAGCTATGAACTAACTTTTTAAATACAGTGTAGCCAACTAAACATCAAGTGTGGCGGTTTCACAGATTAGTTTTTGTACAATCGATTCTCAATCGAATAATCCAACAAGTTCATTGACCATAAAATCATACATATTACTTAGTCAACGTCAATATAATATTAATATTTTTGTATACTACCGCCCGTTCGGAAGTTGTGGGCTTAGGGATGGAGCAAAGAAGGGCAAGAAACCTCCCCCGTACCTCTTTTTAAAATATCAGAGCCTTAAAAATACAATGTTATGTTTTTTTTTTTTCTTATTTCTACTTAAGTCTAAGGAAATACACCGAGGAGAGACGTACTGACTCAGTCCATCGCCCCTCTTTGGATTTCTGTGCGCTGAGATGGTAAAGACCATGCAGTTTTGTCATCTAAATATTCTTTTACACTGTAATAAGACTTCTTCAATAGGCCGTTTTTGACATAGTTTTTGAACCTCCTTTCTGGTAGGTCTGTTGCTTCATTAGGTATTTTATTATAAAAACTAACACATACTCCCATAAAAGAGTGAGCAACCTTACTGAGTCTGAACGCGGGCATAGCAATCTTATTTCTATTTCTAGTGCTAATACTATGATTATGACCTAAAGTCTTAGTCATCAGTTCCGCATCACAATATTATGCTTACCATGTGCATTTGCACGAGTTATTATGAAAAACACAAAAATCACTATAGGTCTGCCTATAATATTTGCAGAGTTCCCTCGATTTCTCCAGGATCCCATCATCAGATCCTGACCTGGTGTCAATGGGACCAATGGGAAGGTAAACCCTTTCAAACAAAAAAATAATTTTCTAAATCGGTCCATCCGTTTAGGCGCTATCGGGGTGCAGACATAAAAAAAAAAAAACATCCGGACGTATTGTAAACCCCCTCCTTTGGGAAGTCGGTTAATAAACGTCAAATCCCCTACAATTTCGTTTTTAAATAAGCGTTGAACGGGAGTTTATCATGTGGTGGGTTGATATAGAATATCCGGTAATTATCTTTCAAGAATCCTAAATTAATTCATAATTAAAGCTAAAATTTAAATTCAAGCTAAATCAATTGAATTTAAATGCACATTATTAATTTTATGCAAAAACCAGCTGAAAACTTGGAGTTGATTTGCCGGTAATAGTGTTATGTTGGCGGTAAAGTAGTTGTTAGCTCTCACGTTCTTGCAAATTGAATAAGTTTTGGGTGAAAACTTATGCGATAAAATTAAACTTTGATTATGTGAACTCGTTGAAAACTTCGCATCAGCTTGTGTCACAAGTGCGTGCATACATGGGTGTGTCACTTTGTATGGGTAAGAAAAAGTTGATATTGTTTTGATGTAATACCCCTCAAAAGTTGTATCATGATCTTAGCTAATATAATATGTAATAAAAAAGTAACTTTTAGTACACTTTTGGCTCGCTCAAATGAGTTGAAGTTTCAGAAAATACATTTTGAAGGGTAAGTTCAGATATAATAATCTTTGTACATTATTAGAAAAAAACATGCTAAATAATTCTAAATATAGTCACTTAGGAAAAATAATGAAACATTTTCTCATATCTGCATTTTTTTATTAAAAAAATCTGCCGTAAAATATATCAAAAATTTAGAATTTTTACAATGGTGACCATTTATTTCAAACAGTCCTTTTTCGAGTTAAATCGGGGCATGATTTTTCTTGAATTTAATTTTGAGAGAATAAAACTTTCTCGACCTTTGTTCCCAGCTACACACATTGAGGCTTCAGTGGTTAGTTTGGCTCAACTTTAGTTCCTGACCTATTGACTAGGCTGTCAAAACTTTTTTAGCGTATAGTTGGGGTCATTTAATCATCTTCCTGAAAGTTTCAGGTAACGGAAATTAGTAGTTTTTAAGATATGATTTTTTGAAAATCTGAAAATATTGTAAAATTATGTAACAAAACGCAAAAAATATGTCAAAATCTATGGTCTGTGGTCAAAATACATTAGTTACGTTTCGTTGTATGCATATTTGAAAAGATGAATCTATTTTAAACGTAAAATATCACTTTTGATAAATTAAAAGTTGTAATTTTTCTGAAACGGAGTGCATTTGGGGTGTTGTCTGTCCGAGTTTTTGTTGGTTGGGCGGCCATTTTGAATCCGATTGGATCAATTATAGGTTACTTCCTGTTTGAAAACTAAAGATAGGTTTGTTAGGTACACACTTATAAGCAGAACCGGGAGCCGGAGCGAAGCGGAGCGGAGCGAGGCGACCCCCTACTTCTGGCAACCCCCCCTCCAACCCCTCATCCCCTCCAACTACCCCGCCCAACAATGCAAAAAAACTTCAAAACTCAAAACTTTAAAAAATCATATCTCAGCAATTAGGCACTTCCGCGGGGGGGGAGAAGTAGGGGAGGCATCTGCCCCCCTCCCCCTTCCCTCCCTCTCCCCCTCAAGGTCAAGGTCAGTAGGTCAGGATCTAAAGTCCTTATATTATGTAACCTCCAAAAATTAAAAAAATCATAACTCAGAAACTATACAGTTCCGTTCGGGGGGAGTAGTAGGGGGGGCATCCCCCCACCTCCCCCCTCCCCCCTTCCCCCCTCCCAAGGTCAATTTCAGTAGGTCAGGAACTAAAGTCCTTCCGTTAGTTTCACCCCTCTTTCAACTGACTGAGTGTGGCAGGGAAACTTCGGAAAGTTGAACATCTGCAGATTTCCCATTCGCACTAGGTCCTCAAGTTCAGTCGTTTTCGATGACTGTAGTATAGGTGGTTCTGTCAGCAGGAGGGTCTCATAATGCCAGTCAATCATTTCGTAATAATCATTACACTCAAAGAAGATTTTCGGCGTAACAAAACGTCTTACTTTTTCGACTTGCTTTGAAGCTCGAGCTTTAAGTACTCTTCTGCAACCAAGTTCTCTTATATGCTTGTTGTAGTCAGTCAGCATAGATAGAAGCAAGTTTTCAGGGTGCGCAAAATACGCGTTACGCTGTATCACTGCGTCTATCACAGCCGTAATCTCTGCAGGCAAGAACCTTGAATTCTTAATAAGAAACCACAAGTTTCTGGCACCATCTTTGCAAGAGCTGTTAATTTTAATTTGAAACCAAGTCGGGCTGTAACACTTGCAAATATATATGGCTCAAAACCAGTTTATTTGATGGCCGCTCAGTCGAGACGTAAAGCCGTAGTATTCTTTTGGCAGTCGTAAGTCACCTTGCGTGTGACATTTTCCCAGGATTCCGTTTGGCCAAGTCAGGACTCACAACTCCAGTTGACACAGCCTTGCAAATAAGGTAAAGATATAGTTGATCTGTACTTATTTGGACATTGGTGATATCAGGCAGATCGGCAGGAATTGGTTCAAATGATGTGGTCGATTTATTTTCGCAATTTGCTATCAGTTTTCCAATCGGTCCGGAAAAGGACTTAGGTTATCACTTAGGTTTGCCCATCTAAATGTTGTATCAAATGTCGTTACAGTAATTCATTAGCATGCAGGAGACAGATAAACCACTGTAGTGGTCTTGAAAGCTGCTTTTCCAGAGCTACAATGACTCCATTTTTCCGCCCAGTATTAACATTTGTACCGTCACATCCAACCACAATCAGAGAATTTAGATTGATCTTTTTTAACCGACTTCCCAAAGGAGGAGGTTTACAATTCGTCCGTATGTTTTTTTTTTATGTATGTGCCCCGATTGCGCTTAGACGGATGGACCGATTTGGAAAATTATTTTTTTGTTTCAAAGGGTTTACTTTCCTATTGGTCCCATTGACACCAGGTCAGGATCTGATGATGGGATTCTGGAGAAATCGAGGGAACTCTTCAAATATTATAGGCAAACCTATAGTGATTATTGTGATTTTCATACACTCGTGAATTTACTCATGGTAAGCATAATATTGTGATGCGGAACTAATGGCCATCAGAACTGCTCTATACTAGGTACAAATGCAATCTACTACTGCAATCTACTTTATCCTGCCCCCGGTGTTAATGGGGCCAATTGGAAGATAAACCCTTAAAAAAAAAAACAAAATCAGTCAATCCGTACATACGTAAAAAAAAAAAACATCCTGACGAATTGTAAACCTCCTCTTTTTAGAACTCCATCAAAAATTGGTCCTGTAGTTTGATTTATATGGGGTCCAAAATACTCCCAAAACAATCAAGATGGATTTTCAGTATAGAATCAGTATGTGTTCCATCTCTTGTATTTACCAGGCCACATCCGAAAACTTGGATTTGTCATTACCCATTTCATCACTACCAACTCACAAAAAAAACAGATTTACCTCATTTGATGTAAGGTAAAAGTACCAATTCAATAGAAGATACCATATTCATATAGTGTTCCTCCGTTATAACTCGCCTGCATATTGTATGATAACTAAGTATAGTAAGAAGTTTCCTCTACGAGAGTCCCGGTCCTGTGTTGCGGTCGAACCTGTGCTTAGCCAAAAGTCCCGGGTTGGAATCACTGCTGGGGAGGAAGAGAAACATAATCCTCAGGCCTTGGATGTTTACATGTTTGTGATGTCGCTGGTTCCCACGACACAGGGTATCCTAATGTGGGGCTAGAAGCAATGTATGTGCCTGTATGTAAATGTTGTTATGATTTCCTAAAATCTTTACAAATCCAACTTTTAGGATGATGTTTGTACTCTCATGGGCTCTGCCCGCGCATTCAAACTCTTGAGCATCACAGCAGTAGTAAAAATCCATCGTACAACAAAGAGACAATCACATTGAAAAATAAATCTAAAGACATTTTATCGACAACAGATAAACAGATAAGTAAAATGGATGATTTAAAATTGAAAGCGACATTGTAGACAAAGGCAAACATAACAAAAGCTTTGTACAAAAGGCTCCTTAGGTACTTCGGCTTTCTGAAAACGAAAAGGTCGCGATTTACCTCCGAGAAGTAATCGATTCACGAACATCTGTCTTGATTGTTACACGAGAGGTGAGCGAGAGGCGTTTCCCACACATTTGCAGTACTTTTAATAATTATGGTCAGATAATGATACAAGCATCGATTGGCACTCAGTACACTTTATGAACTATGTAGCGACTCGAGCATCCATCGCCGCCTCCCTCCAGCCTCGACCACCAATTACGGGGAAATGGCTCCATTATTGAAGGCTATGAAATGGCTTCTTCACTGACATAGCTTATTTGTGGTTTGTCTGTGTGAGCCTTCCTCGAATACGTTTCTGTACAACTTGTTCTTTTGAACCAGGGATTGTGTTGATTTATTGTTTAATCAGTTCTTGTAATCAACTCAGTGCTGTGTATGTAAATTTATGGCGCTACTTGTAACAACATCCATTTACATTGTAGTAATCGCAAACTTCAACGATAAATCAAATAACACACAAATATCGCACATTCAAATGCTCTCGCACGCATTCGAATAACGAGCTGCTTGTGTGTAATAAATTGTTTTTATCTTCCAAATGTATTGGGGTCGATAAATTACCCCCATTTGCTTACAAAGTACCTAGTCTTAACTTCAGCTATCTTTTTAGTAAGCTCGCTACGTTACGGGTATAACCGCTCGCTACGTGCCAATGTAATGGTGTGTCGGGCCGCTTCGCTTCGTGCTACAAAGGAACTTGCCTGCAGCGGCAGCGCTGTCGCTTCTATGACATGTTTACTTGTTGATAAAAGGATGCCGAGGAAAGTAGGGGCTGCTACGCCTCTATGCTGCTGCGGTGCTTAGCCGTTACGACACGCTACGGTCGCTGCCGTAGCGGCCTGCGGGCTTCAACCGAATACGTGCGGCGGCGGGGCGGCGGCGGCAAACTATGTAGACCTGTATCACTGCACTGTACCACAGAATAAATAATAGTACTAGACTGTACTGAACATCTGCCTTAGAATTATGGACCATAAAACCTGGTAACATTTTATCAAAAAGTTAAACAAACAAACTCATCCGATTTCGTACGACTAAGCTAATATCCACCACATTATCCATCATGCCACGCGCGTGTTATGTATGTATGTGTGGATCACGGATGCTTGGCGTTCGCTGTGGGCCTAATTAATTGTAATGAGTGCTCAAGCTCCCATTTACCTCCCTGTAACCCAGCCGTCTCGAACAGTGCAAATAAACTAAACACCGAGCCGAGATAATTATATGTAATCAGTAAACTGACACGCGGCGGTTGAGACAAATGAAATATTATAATTTCATGAAACAATGAGCGTAATTCGCGTAATTTATGAGTGCATTAAATCCGGAGCTGCGGCGAAGGGCCGCCATATATTCATCCTCTTGTTCCTCTTGGAAAGCCTGTTTTATCATAATGTTTTTACTACCTTCTTTATAATATAATCCTTAGCAAAATAAAAAATCCGAAACATAAAATTAAGTACATAAATTACAAAAAAGTAAACAAAACGTAATGAACCTTAACCTTGAATTTAATTAGTACTATTACCCACCAATTGTGTATCCTAATTTCATACTGTAGATTATTATTATTATTCTTTCTGTAGATTTATCTCTTTTAATTACCTACATAATGCTTAAAATTGTTAAGTGCCGAGTTTTGTACAAAATAAAATATTTGTACCCACACTGGGAAGTACCTGTCTCCCATGATACAGGGTTTTCCTACTTTGGGAGGCAGGGACGTTAATTAAGAGACCGGCGACCGCGTGAATTTCCCATACAAACGTAATACAAAAATGATTTGAATTTGAGAACTAGTTCAAAGCATTTAGACTGTTAATCGGATTAATACAGTGTTTACGCAGGTTCTTGGTCGTATACCAAGGTTCTTATTCAAATAACTTAAAAATATTTTTAAATTGGTTGAAGAGGAACCCTGGTATACAGACTAGGAAACACTCTATGTTTGTTTGATTCGTGAGGAGCAGAGATAATTACATTTTACTTATTACCTCATGCGAAAAATAAAGCATGTAGACAGGCATGTTCTCCGCTCGCTGCCGCTGGTGGCACCGGCCCGCATACTGTGGGCAGCCTGTTTGATCCGCAAATGTTTGCCTTCGACTGAAGCCCGGCTCTAATGCAGGGTGACATTTAATTAGCTGACCATATTTTGGGGAATGATAGTTAGTACCCAACATCAGAAGATTATTAGAGTATGAAGCACAGTCGATAATTAGTCGATGGACGATAAGTTTTTGAATGTTAATCCGTTTATGTCAGTCAATACTTCCGACAGACAGACAGACAGACAGACAGACAGACAGTATCTTCAATATCTGTAATATATTTTTTACCTTTTTTCAATAGAATAAGGTTTTTATCATGTGGGATTTTCTGAGGCTGGGAAAGCCGTGTCATACTCGTGTTTAGAAATCCACACAGTATTCGACGAATACATTTACATATTGTGCTAATGAACACAGGCACATATAAGTCACAGAGGAGTATCAACGTACTTTTGAGCGCCGAAACTCGAATAAATTAAAAGCTAATACCGCATCGCGTCATTTTAAAGTCAGAAGATGCAAAGAGCCGGAGGCGAGCTTGTAATGAGATTTTGTTTAAAGTCAGAAGATGCAAAGAGCCGGAGGCGAGCTTGTAATGAGATTTTGTTTAAATTCAGAAGATGCAAAGAGCCGGAGGCGAGCTTGTAATGAGATTTTGTTTAAAGTCAGAAGATGCAAAGAGCCGGAGGCGAGCTTGTAATGAGATTTTGTTTAAAGTCAGAAGATGCAAAGAGCCGGAGGCGAGCTTGTAATGAGATTTTGTTTAAAGTCAGAAGATGCAAAGAGCCGGAGGCGAGCTTGTAATGAGATTTTGTTTAAAGTCAGAAGATGCAAAGAGCCGGAGGCGAGCTTGTAATGAGATTTTGTTTAAAGTCAGAAGATGCAAAGAGCCGGAGGCGAGCTTGTAATGAGATTTTGTTTAAAGTCAGAAGATGCAAAGAGCCGGAGGCGAGCTTGTAATGAGATTTTGTTTAAAGTCAGAAGATGCAAAGAGCCGGAGGCGAGCTTGTAATGAGATTTTGTTTAAAGTCAGAAGATGCAAAGAGCCGGAGGCGAGTTTGTAATGAGATTTTGTTTAAAGTCAGAAGATGCAAAGAGCCGGAGGCGAGCTTGTAATGAGATTTTGTTTAAAGTCAGAAGATGCAAAGAGCCGGAGGCGAGCTTGTAATGAGATTTTGTTTAAAGTCAGAAGATGCAAAGAGCCGGAGGCGAGCTTGTAATGAGATTTTGTTTAAAGTCAGAAGATGCAAAGAGCCGGAGGCGAGCTTGTAATGAGATTTTGTTTAAAGTCAGAAGATGCAAAGAGCCGGAGGCGAGCTTGTAATGTAATGAGATTTTGTTTCTTCTAGTTTTCCCGTGTAATTTTCTTCACACGATGTTTGCTACAAAGCTTTGATACAACTTTACAACGAGGTTATTAAATGGAGCTAGCTAGATAGCTTAGATATTACAAAATTAGTTACATTTAAGGCTATGCGCAAACTGGCGACCGACGACAGCGAGTGGTCGCCAATAACAGCGACTTAACACACTTTTTTTGTATAGACGCACCGCACACGCAGAGCGACTACAAGTCGCGAGTCGCGGATACGCTACAGCAGTTGCCGCGACTCGCGACAAAGACGCCGACAACCGCGACTGTCGCACTGCTCCACCCCCCGCGCAGTTAACCGTAGTCGACCACGGGTGGATGTCGCTCGCTTTGGAGACTGTCGCGGTCGCGCGCGACAGAGAGCAGTCGCTGTTGTCGTCGGTCGCCCGTTTGCGCAAAGCCTTAGGATAATAATTTATGTATCAGGTGCTACCTCATTCAGTTTGCATAGTACCGAATAAAGATTTTGTTTTGTATGTATATGAAGGGAATGTATGATTATTTGATAGCTTTTAAATACTACAATCAATCCGATTAAATCGCAACAAATATCTCTTCCGTATAATATTCGGTGCTGTTGTTGTATTCACAGTCAACCCACGCAGCCACGTTGGTCGCTGTCATGTAGCAAGCGAGCTCGGCACTAACTGTTGTGTTATTTATTATATTGATGAATCGCCGCCGACTCCGCAAATTGCGCCGCTCGTAAAAGAATTAGGCTTTATTTCGGACGTAACTCGTTATTTGGCTAACTGGGCCAGGCAGCGAGCGGCTGTTTATATGACTGCCCATAACACTAAAGCTACATTTAAGAGAGCAGATTACGAAAACACCGGAATCGTGAGTTATGGCTAATTTACTGTTGTTACGGTACGATCTGGTTTCTTCATTGTTTTATTTAGAATGTCAATAAAGGCTTTTTATGTTTGCTGCGCTAGACTTTTTCAGTTAGCCTTTATGATTCAGGGAGTGAGAATATAAACTCCACTCGTGCCGCGCGTGGGTATTGTCATGGTGATGCGGCGCGGGCGCGGGCGCGGACGTGGGCTGAATCACAACTTTTTTAAACTAGCGCATTTGCAAATAAAAACATAGGTAACCATTGTTTTGAACTGTTCGTGTTTAGTGCTCTAATGTGGCTACTAGTGCTAGCGGCACACAAAATTTAGCTGCAAATGCTGTTAAAGCTATGAAAATTGGCACGATTGATCTTTAGACCATAGAAATTAATTTGACCCATAGCACGAAAAAAAAAGGAGGCGAGTTATGACGCCATCTGTTTTTTGTATGAAATAAAAAAAAGTTTTCTGAAACCTATCGTGTGTGGTGTCAAATGAAAGGGCTTTTTGAGTTGGTTGTAAAAATATATCACATCATTACATTTCACTCACTTGTTTCAAATTAAAGTCAAAATCATTTTCAAAACATACCAAGTTTGGGCTCCTTCAGACCCGGTACTGGTGAATATATTTTTTTAAATATACCTCAAATGATACGTATTATCCTCGTGTCTAACCCCAAAAAAGCGTTTATGAAAATATTTACATTTACTATTTTATTTTTATTTTTCAGTTTTACAAAGTGAGACTTCCATATACTTCAATATTTTAGTAGACTTTTTATGGGTGGAACCGTAATCAATATGCTGTTTATATTTATTGGTATGTGATAATGATTATAACGATCAGAAATTAACAGTTTGAAAATTCATAATTTCATAATTCATAATTTCTTTATTGCACACAAAAAAAAAAGTTAACAAAGCACGGTAAGTAATATAAAGTGTACAATGGCGAGCTTATCTCTAAAAAGAGATCTCTTCCAGCAAACCAGCAAAATTCAATTCTAACGGTGATGGAAAACTTCAACCTTCATAAGTGGGTCAATCAACTATTTTATGTAAAACCTTGTCCCTGTCTGAAAATTTCAACTAAAATATAAAAAATGCAAAATCAGAGGTTTTTTTTAGCTCGATAATAATATTAGATCTTTCTTCATTATTGCTATTTATTCGTAAATCAATAAATATCAACTTTTTGGAACAAAAATCTTTGTGACCCAGGAGAGATTATAAGGCTACCATAGAAATTTACGCTGTCCCAGAGCTGTTACGTCTGGTATTTAACTACATCAATGCAATTTTTTCTATAAACGTGTTTACTTTTTTTACATGGATAATTTGCTGTAACTCATATTCTTTTAAAATATTTTGAATTTAGCTCAAAAAAGTTAATTTTGGTGCGAAAATCACAATTTTAGTCTTTGTCCCCAATTCATCAACAAAACGCGTATCCACTGGGTCACAAGGTGTAAACTATCGCAAGGTGCGAGTGAGATAGCCTATCAACTGATGAACCAAAAAGAAATAGATCCTTCAATCGAATGATCATGCTCGCTATTGTTTTGAACTTGTGCCGACTCGTCCATTTCGTCTGTGGCTCGCCAAGAGGTAGCGTGTGTTTAATGTGCTTCTACTGGGTGACGTAATTTTTTCGGCAGGTAAATATCAATTTTAAGTACATTGTTACTAACCACTTGACTTTAAGTTCTAAATTTCCATAAATAGTAATTACTTCGCGTTATCAATTAATTCCTTTTAGTAATTCCACGAAATCTGTAAAATTTCTCCTGGGTCACAGTTCCACTGAGTCACAAAAGTCGTGACTCAAGAGACTATTTTCGTGACTCAAGAGAGAATTCAGTTAATTTATTGTTTTTATAATATAAATAACTAGTCGTCTACTAAGATTGATAATATATAATTGGTTTAATGATACATTGTGTTAAATTCGTGAGATAAATGCTTAGTAAAAGTGAATTGAATCGATAGATTTCAGTGTTTCGCTAGTCGCCCACTGCGGCCACTAATGAGAATGAGATAGAGACGATTTATTATAAAAATTTGTTTCAGTTATCATGCCATTAACTGCAGCAGACAGGCAACGTAGATATAAACAAAAATTGAAAGACGATAGTGAAAAGTACGAGGAGTACAAAAAGAATTACGCTCTTGAGTCACGAGTTTGTCTCTTGGGTCACAATATTGTCCCCCATATTTAATGAACAACTTTGGCTCCTAATATAAGTACCAAATAGAAATTTAATAATTCTGGCACAGATTTTGATTTGTAATTCTTAGACGGTAATGATGATATCAATAAATATTTTTTGTTTTAACTGTTAACGAAATTAAGAAAATAGAATGTATAGATTTGATCCATGAGTGACCCAAGAGACACAATAGAAGCTATTAAAATAGGAACACGACTGATTTTTCTCTCCTTAATCATATAGTTACGATGTTTGGAAGAGTTACTATAAGATTTAATACATTGATTTGCTATATAAGTTGTTTTTATTTACTTATAGTCAAATTCCCTTCTGTTACTCAGGAGAACACTGAAGGGGTCTCTTTCCAAATTCAGTTATGAAACCCACTGAAATACATTAAAATGTTCGGTGCTCATTATGGAAACGCAAACTTAAATAGTTTGTTTATGATTTTGTAGTGGAATTTAAGCAATGCAAACAATTTTAGTTTTTTGAAGAAAAAGTTGATCCGATGCATAAAAAAGTTGATTGACCCAAGTGCATAGCTACAGCGATGGAATAGCTTCCTGTCACGTAAAAATTGAGTATTGAATAAATGATGGGTAAAAGCGGGCACCACTACACCTCCGCGACCCCGTATGGGAAAAGGCGTGACGTTATGTTAACATAATCATTACTTTCAAAGCGATTAAGTAATTGTATTGTTGTTAGAGGTTACTATTAGAGACTCTTTATTCATTTTCGTAGAGCAAGATAAGGCAGAAGCGCTACGAGATAATAATAACAATCATAGAGGGTCACGCCTTTTCCAATACGGAGTGACAGAGGGAGAGCTGTGCTGAGCTGTCACGTTTAGCCAGTTATTCAATATTCAATTTTGTGACAGGGGGCTAGCCAATCGCCGCAGCTATATATTAAGGCGCCCGTCCAGCTAAAATGCCCAACAGATTGAGTTATTCCAGCAGATTGAGACACTTTCTGAATCCAGAAAAAATATATGTTATAAAATAGTCCCTTTCCTAAAAATTTAGTGTTTGAAAATATCATAATGTCATCATAAAGTATATGAAAAAAATAATAAACGAATAGTCCTTTTTTACCTAAATCGAGTTATTCCAGCAGTTCTACGAGGAATATTGGTTTGATTCTTGTGTCTAAAAATAGGTAATCGAAATATCTTAAAGTTTAGTGTTTAACATTTTAGAATTAATCGGCGATTTCGAATCAATCTTCATTTTATCACTTGCGCTGAAATAAATTGCATGCGGGTATGCGCGAAGGCGACGGGAGGCATTACCGCTTAGGCTCTCGAAGGGAGAGGTTGTGTCGCTCGTCTCAATAAAAGTCAGTCATAAAATAATTGCTACGCGGCATCGTCATGGCATAATAAAATACGGTTTTTCCTCCTCAAAAGTAGCCAAGGCCTAAAAAATTTATGGGATTCGTCTTGATACTCCTGAAAATTGGTAGTACGGTGTCTTACTGGTAGTCAGTAGGATTGAAATAGTAGTTTATGAAACTGTTCCATAATGAGGGGTATTAAAACACGAGTGGGTGTTTTTGATAGTATCCCACGAGAGTTTTAATACCTAGTTATGTGTAGTTTCACACCATGTTTAGTTCATACACTATTTATCTACTCTCATACTCATCTCATTAGGTTCGTTGTGACAAGTCCTTTAGGAATATGGTGCCATCGAGCTAATCTGAATTTGGAGTTCATTTTGTAATATGGGTATGGTTTTCGAGGTATTTTAGGTTTCTAGTGACGAATTAAAAATGGACCCCATTTTGCATTTCCAGATGGCTGCCGAGCCAAATTTCTATTTTGCAATATGGGTATGGCGTAGTATCGGGTATTAGCTTACTTTTTGTTTCAATTATTCATAATAACTCGTGTATTTACTCATGATGAGCATAATGATATTGTGATGCGGAACTGATAATGAAGACCACATATGGCCACCAGACCTGCTCAATACTAGGTACAAATACAATGCGTGGCTGACAGGCAGGCAACGCATAGCCTAAACCGGTGGACCTAGAGCCATGAAACTTTGTACAGAGGTTCCTTAGTAGCGTGGGGTAGCACTGAGATGGGATTTGAAAAAATAATTCCCCAATTGGGGATTAGGAGTTACAGTTTGTATTAAACTCAATCTAATCAAATAGGGTTTGTGGAAGTCGGTTTTTTCTAAAGTTTACTTTTTGTTTCAATTATTATTCCAAATTACCTGCACAATCAATACAACGTAAATGCCCGCACGATCATATGCCAACATTCGAATCAGTTCTTAGTATCAGCAATGGCTCGGATTGTTATCGTTTTGGGCCAGCACTGAGTAACACAAGTGATCCAAGTTCGATCCTCACAGACATTATCACTTTTTCATTCTTTGCTCATCGTTGTCTGAGTGCTGCCGTCTCTATATCAGCGGAGATCAGAAGAAACTTTATAAGGTTGACAGTGGCGCCCCTAGCGGTCGTCCTAAGCAACTTTACACAATGATCAACATGTGCCTGCCAAGCTGAGATAAAAGTTGATAAAAAAAAGTCGCCGCCATCTTGAACTTTTTTGTTACTCAACCGATTTGCTTCAAAATCGATATCTGAGGATGCGGTTGGAATCCAATCATGATTCTGAAGTCAAATATTAAAAAAAGTCGCCGCCATCTTGAACTTTTTTGTTACTCAACCGATTTGCTTCAAAATCGATATCTGAGGATGCGTTTGGAGTCCAATCATGATTCTGAAGTCAAATATAAAAAAAGTCGCCGCCATCTTGAACTTTTTTGTTACTGAACCGATTTGCTTCAAAATCGATATCAGAGGATGCGGTTGGAGTACAATCATGATTCTGAAGTCAAATATTAAAAAAGTCGCCGCCATCTTGAACTTTTTTGTTACTGAACCAATTTGCTTCAAAATCGATATCTGAGGATGCGGTTGGAGTACAATCATGATTCTGAAGTCAAATATCAAAAAAGTCGCCGCCATCTTGAACTTTTTTGTTACTCAACCGATTTGCTTCAAAATCGATATCTGAGGATCCGGTTGGAGTCCAATCATGATTCTGAAGTCAAATATTAAAAAAGTCGCCGCCATCTTGAACTATTTTGTTACCGAACCGATTTGCTTCAAAATCGATATCTGAGGATCCGGTTGGAGTCCAATCATGATTCTGAAGTCAAATATCAAAAAAGTCGCCGCCATCTTGAACTTTTTTGTTACTGAACCGATTTGCTTCAAAATCGATATCAGAGGATGCGGTTGGAGTACAATCATGTTTCTGAAGTCAAATATTAAAAAAATGTCGCCGCCATCTTGAAATTTTTTGTCACTCAAACGATTTGCTTCAAAATCGATATCTGAGGATGCGGTTGGAATCCAATCATGATTCTGAAGTCAAATATTAAAAAAGTCGCCGCCATCTTGAACTTTTTTGTTACTGAACCAATTTGCTTTAAAATCGATATCTGAGGATGCGGTTTGAGTACAATCATGATTCTGAAGTCAAATATTAAAAAAGTCGCCGCCATCTTGAACTTTTTTGTTACTCAACCGATTTGCTTCAAAATCGATATCTGAGGATCCGGTTGGAGTCCAATCATGATTCTGAAGTCAAATATCAAAAGAGTCGCCGCCATCTTGAACTTTTTTGTTACTGAACCAATTTGCTATTTTTCAACACGCAATGAACTGCAACCAACGGAACTACTGGGGAATAAAAAGTCCCATACCTACGTCAACACTGTTACCGTATGGGATTTTTTTTTCATACCGTAACAGTGTGGACGGCGGGGTGTGTACTACTGGGAATAAACGCGAATTCGTTCGTCACTAGAACCCTAAAATACCTCGAAAACCATACCCATATTGCAAAATAGAAATTTGGCGCGGTGACCATCTTGAAATGCAAAATGGACCCCTAATTCGCCACAAGAACCCTAAAATACCTCGAAATCTATACCAATATTGCAAAATAGAAATTTGGCGCAGCGGCCATCTTGAAATGCAAAATGGACTGTATATTCGTCACTAGAACCCCAAAATACCTCGAAAAACATACCCATATTGCAAAACAAAAATTTGGCACGGCAGCCATCTTGAAATGCAAAATGGACTTTATATTCGTCACTAGAACCCCAAAATACCTCGAAAACCATACCCATATTGCAAAATTGAAATTTGGCGCGGTGGCCATCTTGAAATGCAAAATGGACCCCTAATTCGTCACTAGAACCCTAAAATACCTCGAAAACCATACCCATATTGCAAAATAGAAATTTGGCGCAGCGGCCATCTTGAAATGCAAAATGGACTGTATATTCGTCACTAGAACCCCAAAATACCTCGAAAAACATACCCATATTGCAAAACAAAAATTTGGCGCGGCAGCCATCTTGAAATGCAAAATGGACCCCTAATTCGTCACTAGAACCCTAAAATATTTCGAAAACCATACCCATATTGCAAAATAGAAATTTGGCGCAGCGGCCATCTTGAAATGCAAAATGGACTGTATATTCGTCACGAGAACCCTAAAATACCTCGAAAACCATACCCATATTGCAAAATTTAAATTAGGCGCGGTGGCCATCTTGAAATGCAAAATGGACTCTATATTCGTCACTAGAACCCCAAAATACCTCGCAAACCATACCCATATTGCAAATTAGAAATTTGGCGCGGTGGCCATCTTGAAATGCAAAATGGACCCCTAATTCGTCACTAGAACCCTAAAATACCTCGAAAACCATACCCATATTGCAAAATAGAAATTTGGCGCAGCGGCCATCTTGAAATGCAAAATGGACTGTATATTCGTCACTAGAACCCTAAAATACCTCGAAAACCATACCCATATTGCAAAATTTAAATTAGGCGCGGTGGCCATCTTGAAATGCAAAATGGACTCTATATTCGTCACTAGAACCCCAAAATACCTCGAAAACCATACCCATATTGCAAAACAGAAATTTGGCGCGGCAGCCATCTTGAAATGCAAAATGGACCCCTAATTCGTCACTAGAACCCCAAAATACCTCGAAAACCATACCCATATTGCAAAATTTAAATTTGATATCACATAGCGGGGCTTAAAATACCAGTTTGAAGCCGGTGCGGCACAAAACTTCAAAATCTGACTTCAGAATCATGAATATACTCCAACCGCATCCTTAGATATCGATTTTGAAGCAAATCAGACCAATAACTAAAAAGTTCAAGATGGCGGTGACTTTTTTCAAAATCTGACTTCAGAATTATGATTCGACTCTAACCGCATTCCTAGATATCGATTTTGAAACAAATCCGTCTACAGTCTATTCGTGATAAGAATGTTGTGAAATTAAAATTAAAATGGACAGGACACAACCGTCGCGTTTGAAGGTTTGCCTTCAACCGGTCACTGTGAACTTGGCTTGATAAGAGGAAACGATTTGATTGGTTACGGGGCGTGGCCATTATTAATCTGTGGCGTGGCTAAGCCGCCGGATGGAGTGATGACTCCACTTCATTCTTATCACGAATAGACTATAGTTACAAAAAGTTCAAGATGGCGGCAACTTTTTTCTAAATCTGACTACAGAATCATGATTGGACTCCAACCGCATCCTTAGAATCGATCTTGAAGCAAATCGGCCTAGTACATTACAAAAAAGATCAATATGGCGGCGACTTTTTTCAAAGTCTGACTTTAGAATCATAATTGGACTCCAACCAGATCTTCAGGTATCGATTTTGAAGCAAATCAGACCAGTAACGAAAATGTTCAAGATGGCGGCGACTTTTTGTCGGCGGCGATAAAAGTGTGTAGGAGGCGCCGCCACAGGAACGCCAACTTATACTTGCCACTCTGTTGAACGATTGTGAATAACAATCGCTAAGCCACTCGATTGGAGAAATCATTCAAAGTATTCGAATAATCCTAAAACAATCGATAATCGAGGTAGTCGTGAAGCGTGAGCTGCGTGAGTGGGTTCATTCGTTTTGATATTCGATAGTTTTATGCTCATGTAAAAGTAAACTCTATGCTCTGAGAAAAAGTATCTAATTTTGTGTGGAAAATTCTATCAGAAAACCATCGAAATTCATGAATACTACCTAACGGAAACAACTACCTACCAAACGGAAACATTGTCACATGTTAGTTCTAGGTAATCAGTCATGAACTCTCTTAGCACATATCATAAGTTGATCATCCTTATGAATATAGATATAATCATCTAAAAAGAACGCTGCAGTGGTAGGCGATTTACGCCAATTTGTCCATGCAGGTAAGGACGCTATTGCCATGCATATTACCACATTCTTTTCCGCAAATTACACCAGTGTACCCATACATATAAGGAAGCTATTGCCATGCACCGCTCCATCGCCTCCAGCGTTTTTAGGGTTCCGTACCCGAAGGTTGCAAAACGGGACCCTATTACTAAGACTTCGCTGTCCGTCTGTCACCAGGCTGTATCTCATAAACCGTGGTAGCTAGACAGTTGAAATTTTCACAGATAATGTATTTCTGTTGCCGCTATAACAACAAATACTAAAAAACAAAAGAAATTTAATATTAAGGGGGGCTCCCATACAACTAACGTGTTTTTTTGGGGTTTTTTATAGATAATAGTACGGAACCCTTCATGCGCGAGTCCGACTCGCACTTGGCCGGTTATTTTATGTGACGCAAAGTACACCTATATCCAAGATGTTTTCCTAAAAAAGCGTCATATTACAATAGAACATCACTCGGTAATACGCATAGCAGTTAGTAGATCAAATAGGTTATATATAATTCAGACTGTCTTCCTAAATGGAAACGGGGCGTAATGCTTTGATATATTTTAATTTGAACGATCGATAGGTACGTCCATACATGTTTTATTTATTTATTGAACAAAAATCCACAGCTATACATAAAATAAAACAAAAATTTTGATTTAATAATTAAGTCAATTGAAGATTTCACTATGTAAAAAGTCAATTATGAACAAGTGAGGTTTACATTTCAAGAGACAGGTAGTCAGGTACATACATAAACAATAAAATCTGATGTGTAGGTGGGGTAGGTACATGTATCTAGATCATAATCTTATAATTATCATTGACACGCACTAGCATACCGTTGTTCTGAAACTTTGGTTTCCGGCGTCGCGATCTCGTGATGCGGGATGAGGCATGGCTGCGCGGCGGGAAAAGCTAGGCCACGCCCAAACCATGAAAAAATCTGGCAAACACCAGAGCCTTAATGTAGGTTTCCTGACGCTGTTTTCCATCACAGTTAGAATGAAATGTTCAAACCTATCATTTCTGATCGTTAGTATTACTATCACATTTACATACCAATAGATAATAAACGGCCAAGTGCGAGTCGGACTCGCGCACGAAGGGTTCCGTACCATTATCTATAAAAAACCGCAAAAAAAATAATCGTATGGGAGCCCCCCCTAAATATTAATTTAATTTAAATTTAATTATTTAATTATTAAGAAAATAATATACTCAATATATTGCGAACATTTTAAGCGTCTACCTGCTACTATTATCAACATTGAGCAAAAATGAGCAAAAAAAAACACTTTTGTTGTATGAGAGCCCCCTTAGTTCAGTTCAGTTCAGTCGTTTATTGCCATAAATTACACGTTTATAAAGATCTTATGATAAGTACAGTAGCTAGTGTATCAGTGTAAATTTACCCATATGGGTGTAGCAGATAATTAATTTTAACATCTATCTATACTTAAATATATTTAAACATCTAACAAGGTAATAATTATAATACAGTTTAAAACACAGTCACAAAGTCATAAAAAAAATAAAAATATACACGATCATTTGAATTATATTATCCTGAATAATTACATAATAGTGGAGTTTGATAACTTCATAATTTACAATGGGCAGGGTTTAGATTATAATTATAATATTCGCATAAGTCATATGGACACATTTCTAAAAGATATTGATTCAGTTTATTATAAAAGGAGATTCCAGATAAAGCCTTGATATCTTCAGGCAGCTTATTATAAACTTTAACAGCGGTCACCTTTGTGCTACGTGTGTGCGACACTGTTCTGCTTAACGGGATTTCTAAATTCAGTTGGTGTCTATTATTCAGCCTTTCACTTATACCAGGTGGCCTCTGGGGAAATTTATTGGGATAGCGCCTAACCAGCTTGCATAACTCTGTTATGTTCTGTAGCTCCTTAATATTAAATATCTTTTGATTTTTAGTATTTGTTGTTATAGTGGCAACAGAAATACATCATCTGTGAAAATTTCAACTGTCTAGCTACCACGGTTCATGAGATACAGCCTGGTGACAGACAGACGGACGGACGGACACGGACGGACGGACGGACAGACAGCGAAGTCTCAGTAATAGGGTCCTGTTTGGCACCCTTCGGGTACGGAACCCTAAAAACAGCATATTGATGTACAACATGCATGCATAAGTCTAGTAATATATGGAAGTCTCACTTTCTATTCTAAAACTGAAAAATTAAAAAAAAATTGTAAATGTAAATATTTTCATAAAAGCTTTTTTGGGGATAGATACGAAGATAATACGTATCATTTGAAGTATATTTAAAAAATATATTCAACAGTACTGGGTCTGAAGGAGTCGAACCTTGGTATGTTTTGAAAATGATTTTGACATTAATTTAAAACAAGTGACTGAAATGTAATGATGTGATATATTTTTAGAGCCGGCTCAAAAAGCCCTTTCATTTGACACCACACACGATAGGTTTCGGAAACTTTTTTTTTAAATTCCATACGCAAAACTGATGACGTCATAACTCGCCTCCTTTTTTTTCGTGCTACGACGGGTCAAATTAATTTCTATGGTCTAAAGATCAATCGTGCCCATTTTCATAGCTTTAACACCATTTGCAGCTATTTCATGAAATTCGGGTTGTACCGCTAAGGCTATGCCTCGCGGTCGTCGTGTGTCTGACAGAGAGCTCGTCTAAAAATCTTAAAATGCTGAATTGGTGAGCTCGCTCGGTGTGAGCTCGGGTGAGATATAGTTGATTATACTTCATTAAACTTGTAATTGTGCGCCTATTATTCTTCTTATTCTTTGATGGCCCGCAGGAGAGAAAACTTTTCTTAAAATTTTATGCAAATAGGTAAGTATATGGCTCGTTCTTACTAAAGGCTTGCGTTTTGCCTCTCGTTAAGGACATTAACGGCTACATTTATTATCGATATGTATAACTGTAAATAAGCCGATTAATACATCAGCCAACTTACATACGTATCAAAATTTCAGCTCAATCGGATAACGGGAAGTGGGTCAAATTCAAGCCGACTTTGACGCGAACACACATACATACATACATACATACATACTGTGCAAGTTAAATAAAAGCTTTTAAAATTAGAAATAAGTTTTAATTTTTTCCACGCGATGTTTTACGCAGAAAATAACGATGCGAGTTTATTAATTATTTCGCAAGTCCTCGAGGCAGTGGCTCGCTGTAATTAAAAGTAGTGCGTTTCCTGAACATTTCAGTTTGAACATGCAGCGGCGGCGGCGGCGGCGGCAGCGGCGGCAATCAACTAATGAGTCCATTCGCTACAGCACTGCACTGAACTGCTCTCACTCACTCACACACTCACTCGTCCACTGACTCACTCACTCACTCAGTACTCCTCCACTCCATACGAGACGTTGTCTGCTGACTTTACCCGTCGTGATTTTATTTACCCTTACTTACTGAATTTAAACACTCCGAGTGCCAGTTTTATATTCCAAAAGATATTTTGGAGCGCTGCTCATCGGATATCAGTTTAAATAACTCGAATATCACTTTTGTGTGAATGAATATACGGATCAACAAAACATCCTACTGATGTTTGATATTATTAAAGTCATCGTTATTTCCCCCGAGAGTGGATCCGTGGAGAATGTGTCATACTGACGAGAAGGAGATTCTTCCGGCAGTTTTGCGGGGGTGCGGGGTGCGTGCGGGGCGGAGAGGGGGGGGTGGCGAGGGACAAGGACACGCTCGCTCGCACAATAACATTTTGTCCGGGATCAAACAATCCCTAAACTAGGACAATCCATTTGTTAACAGACTGCAGCCAGGAATCGCTTTGCCTTGTTATCATTTTACTGTACCTTGCTAAGCTCACCTTTGTTGCCTTGAGTTTTCGATGAATAATTTCACAGGGTCAGTTCAAACCAGTTGGAATAATTTAAGTGCAGTTGCTCTGATCAAGTCGGTCCCATAGTGAAAGTTGTTCAGAATGATGTCCCTAACAACCCTCTTTCGGCTTGTACACCCCTTTCTGTTACACCCTGTATAAGCTTACACTATTGTAGACGAGTGGTCGTTTACGTGTTCGTGACGTCAGACACAACGTCCGACACTCGTGGCAGTCGGTGGCCGCTGGCCGTCACAGAATCTTACTAATAATAACGTTACTGCAAAGGTCCCACAAGCCACAACGTGGCGTCATTATATTAGCCAAGTGGTTTGTGACCACTTTACTGCAACTGTAAATTGGCGCGCTGAAGCAGTCTTCAGTACTTACAAGGCCTGACAACAGTATCAAATAATCAAAGATTTGATGATTCTAGGGGAAAATACATATTAAAAGGAAAGAACACTAATTTCATTTGATTAAAAACATTGATATTAATATGATTTTCGATAAAACGAAAAATTTTAATACTGCATTCGGTCATTTTGATCGAAACGGGAATCATAGCGCATGACGCTGCATGACGTCATGACTATGTAAAAATCACTGTGTTTTGTTTTGATACGCTGATTACTCATTTGGACATTGACATGTTTACTTATGTGTAGCATCAAAGCCGACGCCATGACACCTGAGAGCTTTTTTCGCGCACTATACAAATAATTAGAAAAATGGCTTTAAACTTCGTTAAACTTTTGTTTATTTACCCAAATAAAGTTTTTTTCGTAAAAAGTAAATGGGTACTCACATTACGGAAGAGGATTTCAAAATCTTTCGTGATGCCTTAAACTTTATCTTAATATGTGAAAATGGACGCACACAATTATAATGTTTGTATACCTAAAGGATGGATTAATTTTTCGCCTGAGTGAAACCAGGCGGGTCCTGAATACACACAGTACAATTATGTCCTTCCTACCCTTTCCTACCCTACCTCCATCCAAGTGTCTGACTGAACACCTTGAATTTTGTTTTGCCTGGGAACCGTCCCGCTGCTTTACTTCGGATCGTTAGCCTTTTCTGTATATACCTATACATTTCCGGGAATCCCTAATTTATGCTATAGTCTATTCATGATAAGAATGCAGTAAAGTTATCACTGTCCGGTGGCCTAGCCACGCCCCGTAACCAATCAAATCGTTTCCAATTATCAAGCCAAATTCACAGTGACCAGTTGAAGGCAAACTTTCGAACGCGAAGGTTGTGTCCTGTCCTGTGAGTGTGTTTTAACAGATTGAAATTTAAATTTCACTGCATTTTTATCACGAATAGACTGTAGTAGAGCACTTTTCTGTCTCCTCACCCTTTCACTTACTAAGACTTCGACGAAGTGTCATAATTGTCTATATAAGTTTCGTCAGTTGTAGCTGTGCACGCACACAATCGCAATCCTTCAGATCTCGCCTTCTTGCTTGTTGGTGAGTAACATAATGTGCATACAACATTGTTGGTCAGCCGCACCTGCTCTCACGGAAGTTGCAAACAATCTCTAGTGTCCGACCGAGTTAGTGCGCCGGACACGGACCGGACCGGACCCCGGCCGGTGCATCCGTCCGCCGCGCCGGTCCCGGCCCTGCCTGGCACGGCACACATATTAATAATGCACGGCACATGAATGCTCGAAACACACTGAAATCGCATTACACTACAACATAGGCTGGATTTCACCAACAAAAATTTATACGAGAATAACTATCCCGGGAATAACTTGTATGACAAATGACATTTGTTCTGATCTAGGTGTCACTGGTGTCTATAAAAAAGTAGAAGATACTCTCGAGTAATAGTTACTCTTTCTTTGGTAAAATCCGGGCTTAGAGATAAACAAATAAAAGACAATTGTAAAGCACTTTTTAGAAACATTTCCGTTCCGATTATGACTAACATTTAGAGAGTCGCAATGGTCTGTTCTGGATTATCTAATAATATCTGACCAAAAAGGACATAAACCTGTCACCGAGAGTAAACACAACCATCACCTGCCTGTTTGTTCATTGTACGAATGCGCTATTTTATTACTGAACAAAAAGGGCTTAACGACTCCTGAGTCATGTTCTTTATACTAGAATCGTAAAACGTCGATTTACGACAAACTGAACTCGCAACAATTAACGATACAACAATTTAAGTATTAACTAAAATGTCGCATTTGAAGTAACTGTTACCATATCAGTTTTCACACCAACACTCACACATGACTCCACATAAAATGTTTGTTATGTTTGAGGACACGTGTGAAAGTACTGACTAATTAAGGGTAATTATAGGAACCTTTGGCTTGGAGATGTCCCGGGGCGGTTTATTCCGTTAATATACGTTATTCTTATTTATTCTTAATGCTATAAATTAGTTTTTACTAATTTAATATTATTATTTAATGTTGTTCTTATAAAGTGTGATGAATAAAGGTTTTGTGAATAAATGGAATGAATTAAGGGTGATTATTCAATTAATAATTATTATCCCATCACTTTACGATACTTTGGTAATAAAGATCTGGTAATTTAATTTGTGGAACCAAAAAACAATTAAATGTTTAAAACATTCTTGAAAATTCATTCTGACGTTTCTGACGTCGTCGTCGTTGTGACGAAGCTTCTTTGTATTTTTATGGTGTTTCTTTTTTTTATGAATCAATATTAGTATTAAGATGTGTACCCGATTAAACATATTATTATGCATAGCAGTGTATGTAATGTGTCTGTAAAAGTCGTTTAATAAGACTCTTTGTGTAAACTTTCACGTAGCTCTTTTAGTCAGGGCCTTTCCAAGGAAAAGTATATAATTTGGCCGCAATTTTCTCGGCACAAAGCTGCCGCCGCCGCCGCCGCCGCCGCCGCCGCCGCCGCCGCCGCACAGTGTCATAATTGTAGAATCTAGCGTCACTTAATTCGATGCGTTAGGTTTTAAAATGTTTTGTTTGTAAGTAGTGGCTAGAACTTTGTATTATTATTTTTTAAATACCTGGAAGCATCCTTTAGCTATTTTAAATTATTAGAAGGTTTAATTTTAACACCGGACAGTAAAAAAAAGGATTAAATATGTTGTTTTTTTACTTTTATAACTTGAGCATTTAAATTTAGAAAATACATCAAATAAATATAGTATGGTTATAAACATTATAAATTTGAACCAACTAAAGCAAAAAAGTGATGTCACATAGAGTCATCACTATCATAAAAGTTTGTGTTGTCTTCCTGATCCTGTGTTTCTTCTAGTTCGTAGTTAATTTCTGGAGCCTTGAGAAGCAGGATGGTTTCTGGTGGAAGTGTGTGCTTCCCGCGATGGCCCAGACGAGTACTAGAGCTCGATATAATAGGATCCGAGGATATCAGGAATCGATTTAGGACATCTCTGTTCGTATCCATTCTCGATGTTTTTCGGCTAAGGTGTTCACGGAAGCGTCTGTACTCTTTATTGCATGCTTCTTGGGCCTCTTCTGCCATCTGTCCTAGAGACAATATACTTGCCTCAATTATTTCTTTACCGTGACAGAGTATTTTATGAATACTTGCCGGTAAATAATACCAAGAATAAAGCTTAATGTACGCGTTTCTTGTTTCTCTGATGCTGCTGCTGAAAAGTTTTAACTTTCTCTGGTTATATTCGGAGTCTACAATATTAACCTCCTTCTTAATAAATTTTAGAATGCAATCATTTCGTTCATCGTTAGTAGCAGTACACCAAACTTCGAATATAATACGTCTTTTCATTTTTCACCAACCTGATAAAAAAAAAAAGTTTGTATGGGGGTGGCAAAAACGGGCAGCCAAATTTAGTGTATTCTCACTAAACACAGATGTAAGAAGTAATAAAAAAAATATCAGGTCGGGTACAAGAGGATACATTTTGTAATCTCTTATCGAAGTCAACGTTATGATTATTTTATTATGTAAACGGTTTGTCGAAGTCAATTGCCGTCAAACACAAAACTAATGCATATTTGCTTCTAAAGCTCACCTCGTAAGACAGCTACAACAGTAGAAAAGATAACACAGTTACAATTCTTCCAATTAAAACAAAAACAAAGTCGTAGTACACATGAACTCAACCACATAAAACGGTCGACTGTTATTCCAACAAAAATTACGATCGCAAGTGTCACGTTCTCGATTTTTTTGCGAGAAATATATTTACTCCTACCCTCAACTTTATATCAAAAAGTAAGCATAAGGTTTTCAGCTGTTAGGAAAACCAAACAAAGTATTGATTGTAAATGTTTAAAATTTTGAATTAAGTGACGCTAGATTTGCGATATTGGACATAGTGCGCCGCCGCCGCCGCCGCCGCCGCCGCCGCCTCGCCTGGCGCTGGAAGGAGGCGAGGCGAGGAGGGCGGGAAGTATTATAGTATATCACGGGGCTTAAAGTCGTGTATGAGGGCGTTATTATAGTAACAAACCGCCGCCGCAGTCCTCAAGTGATGCCGTGTAATATCAGGAGCCCGATGCTGCTCTGAGAAACGCACTTATATTGGATTGCTATCGCATCTAAAACACCCAAAATGTCGTCATTTGGTATTGAAACATTTTAAACATTTATTTATTTAACACAAACATATGTAGTTACATAATATAGGGATCCTTGACCCCTGAGCTAGGTTTATCACCTGTATTTCAGAGGTCAGGGCATGCTCCTAAAGTATCGCAAATAGATCGTAAATAGATTGCAAGCAAAGCGTATACGATTTGTATATAATGAAGATCAGAATAAGACTTTAAAAACCGGGAAATACAGTAAGATAAAAAGTCAACGAAATGAGTCAAAAATCATACTTGTTGGAATTGACTCCTAGCAATATAATAATGTAACAGCGGAAACATAAATATTCGCGAGTTCGCGGAAGTTGTCATAAACATGATATTATATGACCTAAGGCTGTTTAATAACAGGGAAAATATTTTCATCAGCAATATCTTCATCGTTTATCTAAGCACAAGCAATATGTTGTTGATATGCTTGCTAATATTATTATTATGAATACAGTTTGCGTTAAACTATATGAATACCAATCTTTCAGCACAGTTAAGTTAGGTACGAGTATGTTTACTTGCTCGTGCTGGGCGGGGGCGCGAGATAGTTATATGCATGCATTAAACTATCTACTATTACTTAAAGCCTTATATTACACTACGCTGTTGATCAAGCCCGATTGACAGGACAGGATATAGACTGGGAATTCATATTTACATTTCATTTTCGAGTTCAACGGCATTTCATGAACCATTTTGGCAACGTGACTTTTCCGAAGTAAAAAAGCCTGCTGAATTTGATTCTGAATGTTGCCGAATTTCGTCAAAATTTAAAAGGCGGTATCGGGGCGTGTGAGGTGTCCTGGCATAGGTTTCAGAGGTCGCTGAACTCAATTTTGATAACCAGAGGTCCGTCCGGGAACCGGAAGTGGACAAATACGCGAATAAGCGTTTGCCACTGCAGAGGCCAAGTCTCCGAAACTATGGGTATCATTTGGTTTCCCGATGGCCATGACCAGCGCCTGTCCATCAATAATGACGTGAGCATCCACATGTGGTTCAAGAACTTACGGACATTCCACTATTTTGGTGATTAGCCTGAAGATATCAGACTAGTTAATGCACCTCATGGATCCATCCAGGTTAAAGAAACCCAAGGAGACGGCGTGGAGTTCATATTTCAAGATTTCTCACAGATTTCTCACATTTTGTTTAAAATAGTTAAAACCGCGGTTAGGGACATATTTCGAGCAAAAAGGGGGGAAAAGTGGGGGAGGACCCAAAATACGGCTTGGCAACATTCAGAACAAAATCCAGCAGGCTTTTTTACATCGAAAAAGTCATGTTGCCTCAATGGCTCACAAAATGCCGTTGACACGATAAACTAAAGGGAGCCGATTTTTTTAAATGTTGACCTGTCTAGTAGGTGTAATAACTCTACACAATCGGCAGGGGGCGGCAGGGAGCTCAGCTGCTCAGTCTAGGCATGAGTCGTTCCGGACCGAATTATTTCCAGGACATAATGGTCCGGTCCCGGAACGACATAGTTACAATCCGACCTGTCTAAATAAACATACTCCACCCACAGTGTCCAGAGGAGTATGGAAAGATCGCCGGAGTATGGAACGATCCTGGAGTATGGAAAAACCACCGGAGTATGGAAAGATCGCCGGAGTATGGAACGATGCAGTGCAGGACCGCAGATCCATAAACATATACATAGCCAAAAAACTCACAACACATAGGCTAATTTAGGTATATGTTTCTTAGGGAAAGTTGTTCTTAATGATGGTTACTATCATTCCCCAAAATATGGTCAGCTAATTAAATGTCACCTGTATAATGTATACGTAGAAAAAGAAACTAGAGCAACCTACATACACGCTACAGACATAGGTTCTATACATCCACGCATTTGACCATAAAGGGCCACAGAGAATAGAATTCAACACTCCTTTCAGTGATCCATACAAAAAACCCCCGAACGTTTAACTCGTGCGTGCGCTTCCAAAACTACAGCTGCAAGTAAAAAGTGTCCAATTATATTGCCCTCGAACGTACGAAGCGTGACCGGAACCAGAACGTGAGCGTCAGTCAGTCAGTGTGTTAAACTGTGAACTAATCCAAAAGGCAACATGCTGTACACCTACACACACACCTACACATCATTGTTTGCAGGGTAGCATGGCATCGCTCTAACTATAATGTTCTGCATGTGCATGCGTGCCTGCTAGTTGTCAGCGCATGTCCATGTGTGTGTGAAAGGGAAAGGAAAGGTTCAGTTAGTCCCTTCCTGTCGCCTCCACGTCCAGCTTGTGTAAAATATTACACTGGGACCCTTCTAATCACTTTATACCCTAAAGCTGCTGTTAAGTAAGTATTAACTTTATATGATCGTAATAAGGCTGACGTGTAGTTGTACAAGGTCGATGGAAGTAGCTTGCGGGGTTGTAGTAAAACTAAGGGTCATTCTGTTTCTTGTGACGTTTTACGGAACACATAATTATTGCGGAGTTTTACACTTTCATTTGTTTGTTTGTTAGATAGCTTGAACTTAACATGAAATCCCAATATTGTAGAAAAAAAACATGATATTTACAATATGAAATGAACGTTAAAGTCACACAGGTTTTGTACTGGAAATTGCCTTTTAAATATAATATAAGTACTTATAGAAGCTGTATTGTTTAACCGTTAACACGCAGGCTCGAGCCATTGTCATTCTCCAAAATTATAAAAAAAAATACATTAAAATTAGTTTGACAGTGGGTACCAACGACAAAACTTAGACATTCATTCACAAGTGACCCGCGGGCATACCCTTGAGCATCCTTGCTCTATGCCTTCTGACGATCTTTTGGCGCGCGGGCGCACGGTGGCGGGGGGGAATAACATTTGTTTTGTGACCACAAAGAAACACGGCCACTGTGCTGTGACTGACTGGACGGTTTTATAGTAGCAATGTTTCGCGTCAAATCGCGGGAAAGTAAGGGACAGAGCTATATAGATAGCGCATAGCTCTCCCACGTTCCTAAAATATTGCCGTTCATTTTCAGATTTTAAAAGGACCCACTGACATGACAGCTACTTATGAAAGTCGATAGGAAGAAAGCAAGAAAAAAGTCGACAAAATCTTATTAAATTGAATTAATTTTACGGACTGATTGATACAAGGAGTAGGTATAAGTTTAATATTCGTGTTAGTATTAATAATGATAATTGAATACTTTGCATTTTAATGAACATGCTGTTCACTCTTAGGGGCTCTACTCACGATGCAACCTGGCTTGCAATCGGTCGCTGCAACTCATAGAAGGCAGATGCCTTGCAACCGCTAGAGGAGGATGGAACAGGAAGATGGACAGAGAGGGAAATACAAGTTGCAGGCGACCGATTGCATCGTGGGTAGACCTTTAACCGAGATTAGACATAGTCCTTTGCTCTAGAAACGAGAACTGGCCTCCAGAGCCGGCTTGTACGCTGTGATCATCGGGTGCGTGTAATGAGACGACGAAGGACGAGTGCTATCGGAGGAGGGGGAGGGGGGAGTGTACCTGAGGCGGAGGGAACTCACGCTTCGTTTCTCAATTATTATTCAAGAAAGACGTTTATTTAAAAAGGCAAAAAGGTTTCATTCAGTTCGTAAAGCCGAGCTTTTCGCGCCTTTGACGACACTCAATGTACCAATAGCGACTAAATCTACTTACAGGATTGCTAAGTACTCGCGGACTTGCATTGGCAGACGACAAGAATATTTAAATATTTAATGCCCAGGTATTTTATTTATAGCATACTCGTACATGTTGACTATGGTCCAGTTATTAATTCCGCGGACTTGTTTGACAAATAGAGTGATACCCCATTCCACAAAAAATTTATAGTGATGGGGTCAATATCGACATGTTTATCGATAAATGGCAGAACAAACGTTTTGATCAATAAATATTAATAAATTATAACTGCTATCAGAAAGCACAGATTTCCGCCGAAAATCTTGCCGTACCATAGACCCCGCCAAAGACACTGGCAATTCTCCATGCTAACGAATACATAGAGCGAAATTTCTTGTAAACAGACGTGACAAACGTCTGTTTACAAGAAAAGTCACGTGATTTTATTCATGAGATCCATACTGTAAGATTTTTTGTTGTTTGAGGCCATTTTATAAAGATAATGGGAAAATATATCCAAAGAAAAAACGCACAGGCAAGGAAAAACTCAAACGAAACAATCAAAGATAATTATGGATACTACGCAAAATTTTGAAAATAACTTGCATTTGATGGATTGTCAAATAATAAAATTTTACTCTGTGACCCTTTGGATTTTTACTCGGAACAATACCGAAGAAAGTAATTTGAATCTCCAATTAATACAATATATTTTATGTGGCCTCTAATGTCTTTCATACTATTATGAAAAATGGTACTAAAATAAAAGGTCCTCTTTGGTATGGGTGGTTTTCATAGACCCGTTAATAAGATGAGATATTATTTTGCTGATGTCCTTTTGCGAGTTCCCTTAGGGACTGTTTTAATAAAATAGTATTTGTGGCAAAGTGATAGTGGGTACCTTTTTTCCTTGAAAGGTACGACACCCAAAAAATATAAAACTATGATACCTCTTTGTTAGACATGAGTACCATTGACAAGAAAAAGAAAAGAATACCGATTTCTAAACACGATTTCTTCATTTCCCGTGCGAGATTCGCGTCTCCGTACATTTCCCGTGCGAGACTCGCGTCTCCGTACATTTCCCGTGCGAGATTCGCGTCTCCGTACATATCCCGTGCAAGATTCGCGTCTCCGTACATTTCCCGTGCGAGATTCGCGTCTCCGTACATATCCCGTGCAAGATTCGCGTCTCCGTACATTTCCCGTGCGAGATTCGCGTCTCCGTACATTTCCCGTGCGAGATTCGCGTCTCCGTACATATCCCGTGCTAGATTCGCGTCTCCGTACATTTCCCGTGCGAGATTCGCGTCTCCGTACATTTCCCGTGCGAGATTCGCGTCTCCGTACATTTCCCGTGCGAGATTCGCGTCTCCGTACATATCCCGTGCGAGATTCGCGTCTCCGTACATTTCCCGCGCGAGATTCGCGTCTCCGTGCATATACCGTGCGAGATTTGCGTCTCCGTACATATCCCGTGCGAGATTCGCGTCTCCGTATATTTCCCGTGCGAGATTCGCGCCGTGTGGGCGCCGAATAATTCATAACAAAGGTCACTTTCGATCCAACGATATTGTGTTGGATTTTTGTGGCAATTAATATGAAATCATTTAACAATGTTTTGCGAAAGAAAATATCAGTGATTTGTTAACACATAGTATGTGAGAGCCTCATGCATGACAGAACACCTGTGATATTTAATTGAAGATGTCTTTCTTGATATTAGGCCCCCTGAAAGACAAGTACCAATTTGTACTTCCGGCTTTTTCCGGATGCACAGATATAATAGAGAGGGCCGGATGTTCCGCCGTCATCGCTTTATCGCGTCGCCCAGCCGTGTCGCCGCCGTCGCCGCCCGCCGCCGAATATCAGCTCGTCACTCGCACGCGCTCATTACCGCGCGTCACTGTCATGCATGTCTCATGTGTCGTGTCGTGTCGCGCGCGACATGTGTCGTCGCCGCGGGGCGCGACTCAGCAAAACACTCGTCATTCTCTGCGTCGTCTTCTGTTAGCCTTTCTTATGGCGCCGAATGTTACAATTTTTTACAAACAATGTGCATGTCGCAGTTGGTTGGTAAAATCAGACACTTAACTAACACCCTAGACCGTTAATTAAAGAACGTCATTTAACAAAGTCACTAGCATTTTTAATTTAAATAAAGCATCGTCGAAGACGTTTAAAGATCTGTCTTACCGAAAACCAGCGTGTTGGTTAAAACAAGATGGCGTCACGACAACAGCTGATTACTTCAGAGTCTATCTTTTTGGAAAACGTTGTGCAACGTTGGTTTGTTGTTTTCAGTGGTATTTTGTTTCAAATTTGGTTTTTGGTGCAATTGTAAACATGTTGTCGACTCCGCCATGATTATATCACGATTAGTAGTTTCACAAAACCGAATTGGTTGCTTTAGGTCACTTTCTGTGCCAATACTAAGGATAGGTTGTGTTACTTGTGTTAGGTCACAACTTTATGAACCATCCGGAGCATGACTCTATGTAGTTTCACAAAACCGAATTTGTTTGCTTATTATTATTACCCTACCAAAGTTGCCTAGAAACGTTTAGACAACTCGTTAAACGTTTCGTTCACTCACTTTTCTGACGGAACTTTAGCGACTTCGTTAAATGTCGATCTCTAATTAACGTTCTAGGGTGTTAGTTAAGTATCTGATTTAACCAAATAACTGCGACATGCACACAGCGACAAGAACGCGTGGATTTTCCATACCTTTACGTTGTGTTGTGTAATTGTGTACCTATGTACGTGTAGTGTTTAGTATTTGCTCGAGGTAGTCTATGGTATTCACTCTCTGGCAACACTGCTGTCAACTGAGTCAGTCTGTGAACGAACCGCCATGTGGTGACATGGTGTCTTGTAGAATGGTATCAATTTGTATCTAAGAATAAACTGTAATGATCACAACGAGAGATACGGAGTTTGAATTCTACAGTACGTATCAAAGTTGAAGAAGCCGGTACAAAATAAACCATACCTACTCATGTTTTCCTTATTTATATTTAACCTTTGCTACAAGGCGCGGGATCCTTAAACCTATTAGATCCACCTATTAACGCCCAAGGCATTGTCATTGTTTCTATATGCAGATCGCCTCACACCCCCAACTTATCCTTACATGAGTACCCGCTACAAACACAAAGGCAATTTATTGGGATGATACTATGACTGTGCTGTATTAGTATGTTGTTATAGATTCAGAATGAACAACAACATTAGAGAGAATTTATCAATTATTCACGGTTCAGCGGTCGGACGCAGGGCGCGGTGTCAGCTATCAACGTAGGTATTACAATTTTCAATTGCAGATTTACAGCTCGCGCTGCGCTAAAAACTATAGATCATTTTTTTTTGACTTGGCGCCTTCAAGACATTGACACTATTTGACACATTGCGCTTGTAGTCCAGAAAAAGGAAACCAAAAAAGGGCAATTAGCGGAGGTAATTAGGGAGTTGCAAAAAGGTTTAGGATTGTGGAAGGCCAAGTCTGCTAAAAAGTACGCAGGAGACATGTGAAAGCCAAGACAGTACGCAGGAGACATGTGAAAGCCAGGAGAAACAGCAATGTAGCGAAGTAAAAATACAAAGTGACTCAAAAATAAACGCGCTCGTCTCCGTCACAAACAAACAGCGGAGACTCGACGGAGTGAATATGACATGCAACACTACAGTGCAGCTGCAAACTGCATGCACACCTCTGTCTGTTGCATGCACTGAGAGCCGTCGAGCCGGGCCCGGGCGGGCGCTCGCTGGCAGGGCGAGCGCGTCTACACTGCGCGCCGGGGCGCCGCCGCACGGGAATACAACCTAGCGAGCGAGCGTCTCGCATTGTACCGGGTTAGCGGGTAATGGAGTTCAACACCAGGGACTTGCTGCAGTTATGCGAATACAAACAGGTACTTACGTGTTTTTATGGGTTCGGTGGTCCACAACAAGTTACCTGAGGCTACTGGTACTGGTGCACCGAGCGTACCCATCTTTAAAAAACGTTTATAAACATGGCTTATCGAGAAGACCCTTTACAGCTACGATGAATTTATGGGACTGTGACTAATATAAGAATTAATTATAATTTAACATACAATGAGTATGTATGTGTTTGACATTTATTTCAATATTATGGCATTAGTTAATTTAATAATTAATAATATTATAATGACAATTACACTAATTTTACTATAACATACAATGAGTATGTTTTTGACATTATTATTATTCTATAATTCGTTTGAACCGTTTAGAATAATTTTTTAATATTTTTTTCTTTTCTTGCGTGGGTTTCTTTCGCCACTGCCACAAAAGTTGTCTTTGCCTTTTACTGCATATCTTAATACCTCTCGATATCCATCTAGGACAAGGCACTAGGACAACCCTGTTAGAATTATAGTAAGTTGAAAGTTTATTTTGGCTCTGATGAAAAGTTGCAAAAATGGTCTTACCGCCTGATGGCTCTGATGTCGAGTGTTTAAATTTTCCGTGCAGTAAAGAATACAAATATGAAAACAGGAAGTGCGCGAACTGTATCTCAAAATATTGATTATCTCGCAATTTTGCGACAAAAGGATTCTTCTCACACACAGCTGTCACGAACAGAACAAACGGGAAATCACCGCGACATTTGTGTAATGAAATGTAACGCGCGTTCTTCTGAGATAACGGAAATCGAATCGTAGACAAAAGTACTACAACAAGTGATAAGTGTATACGAGATACTTGAAATATGTATTTTGATGTGACTATCTCAGACCGGTGACAGAATAAAATGTTGACAATTTATTTATTTTGGTCTGAATTCCTTAATTTAACAAGGCTATTTGTATTTATTCATAGGTTACAAGTTACGACCAAATTATGGAACAAAAGGAAAATAATGGTACAGTACCTACCATCATCGTCCTCATCATCATCGCATAGGACAAACGGACGGTGCACGTAAGCGGTTACGAAACTCTAGCAAGTGATCACCTGGAAGTATTTTTTCGATGTCAAAAGTTAGCCGTTTGTATATGCGACATGTTGATATCGAAAGGATTTGGAGACTACTTGAAGGCTTGAAGGTATCATCGAATATTACCTAGTTTTCTACTAAGTTTGTGATCTGCTTTGATCTTACGAGTTCTGGAATTAAATTTGCCCGATGATTTGTGTTTGACACACCAGCACATATCAAACCGAGCACTAACATAGCACTACTACGCTATTACGTCAATTTCGAAGACGTTTAATATAATTGAATGGGTTAATTCCACGTAGGCACCTACTACGAGAACGTATATTGATGTTTGTGTGGCTCATAGATCACGATGCGAAGTGATGCATAACGACTACATTTATAAGCTCATCATCGCATATGAGATGAGACATTCTGTCAAAAATACTCTTCAAAGCTGACTGCTCAAGCTCAAGTCGCTCCTCGTAAATTATAAGAGCGCTCTGTCACAGCTCTTAAAAGTAATTCAATTTTATTGGTCACTACCTTGTCACTACCTGTATACCTGCCCGTCTGCTTGCGCCAGGAAAAGCCAATTTTATTGCCATATTAAAGAGTTTTCATGACTTCTAGATAAATAAAATAACTTCGGAAGCATCTGTGAAGGCAAGTTGGCCGACAAAATGCACATGCTGCTCATTAAACCTTAGAGATTCTGATCATTGATTGTAAGGAGAACTTGCATTATCTTAGGGTTCCGGGCCTCAAAAAGAAAAACGGAATCCTTAAAGGACCATTGTCCGTTTGTCTGTCTGTCTGTCCATCTGATCGTCAGTTCATCCGTCTGTCAAGACCTTTTTTGTCGGTTACGCGAGGAGGTATCAAGCTAAAAATATAAATTGCTCTGGTCTGTGGTCCCCTATAGCTGTGAAAAAATTAACCATCAACCATCAACTTTGGAATTGACATAAAATACTTTGGAATTGACATAAAATAGGTAAACTTTTTGGAAATAAATTAGAAATCCGGGTATAGTCCCAGTTTGGGCGCCACTCTGTGTTATACCCGAGGCGGCCGCCCCGCGCGCCACAGTACGGCGAGCGAGGCGCGGCGGGTATCGTGACGTGACGTCAAAACCCCGCCCGCCCCGCGCGCGCATCGATACTGGGGTCACCCGCACGCGTACTCCGGGAGCCTGGCAAAATTTCCCTGCTTTATATCAACTAAACTACAGAGGGTAGTTTATCGAAATACGGATTAATATTTATTGAGTATTCCGGTGTAACTCAGAACGCAAATCTTTTAAATTATTTAACCCGGCGAGAGTGTGGTGAGAAAATGTAACAAGGATTATGTGGCAGGGTATGACATACCCGTTAACAAAATTGGCTTTATAGTGGCTACTTGTTTCTGAAAAAGTATTAAATTATTTATATTTTTGTTAAAACAAGACAATAATAGTTAATCGCATGATTTAAACAATTTTATTTTTATTTAACTGGAAACAAGTTAGGTACTATGAATTTGAAAGAAAAAAAAAACAGTCTCTCTAAAACTAAATGAAACTAAATAAAAATAAGTTTTATGAAGAAAAAAACTTAATTGTACGATAAAATATTTATTTATTTATTTATTTATTAAGGTTTACCAACAGATCTTACACAATACACACAAATAGAAAAAACAGTACATCTTGCTATGTGTAGACCCAATTATAGGTGAACACAACATACCTACATTAAAAAAATAAAACAGTTCAACCTACCTGAACCTACCGTTACTAACTATTATTTGCAAAAATAAAATAAAATATATTTTAAAACTAAATTACTTGGCAAAAGCCGCTACAATGTTATTTTTAAATTTACTAAGACTAAGATTAAAAATGTCAAGATCGTTAGAGTGACATAACTTATTGTGAGATCGAGAAAGTCTATTAGTTATACAATTATACCCAACATTGGTTGTGGACAAGTTTACGTAGAATGGACGATAATTAACAATTCGAGCATCTTTGCGTGGCACTACCAACCTGACCTACGAGAGCAACTCCGGACAAACTACACCACCCCTTAAAATTTTATATAGCAATACTTGGTCCGCTACTGATCGTCTATTTTCTAGTGACATGAAATTAAAAAACTTCAATCGGTCCTCGTAAAATGGCAAGGTGGACAGTTTTTTCTGATGCACGGACAAAAAGAATAGAAATCTCTTTTGAATCTTCACAATTCTGTCGATGTGACACTGATAATGAGGAGACCATATACTAGAGCAATACTCAAGAGAGCTACGAACCAGTGCAAAGTACGACATTTTGAGAGCTGATATTTTCCTAAAAGACTTGCAATTTCGCCATACAAAGCCCAACAGTTTTAGAGATCTTTTCACAATACTGTCGATGTGGTTCTTGAAAGATTTTTTTTTATCAAGGATAACTCCCAGATCCCTAATTTCGTCAACTTCTTCGAGGTAAGAGCCATTGATCTTATACTTGGAGAGTATTGGCAGTAACTTCTTGGTGAACTTTATATGTTTACATTTACCAGTGTTGAGTGTGTGTGACTGTCCAGTTGTAAACAATATCGAGCTCATGCTGAAGAAGAAGGACATCAGCCGGTTGTTCTATGACTCTGTAAATTTTTAGATCATCGGCAAAGAAGGAAAACTTACAATGGCGGAGATTCGCTGCAAGATCATTAATAAAGGCTAGAAAAATTTAGGCCCTAGGTGTGATCCCTGAGCAACGCCTGAAGTTGTCTTGAACTGCTTGGGTTCATACCCACAAACTACCACTTTCTGTGACCGATCTGAAAGGTAGGAGGAAAACCATTTTAAAAACACACTATGCACGCCAAAGTTAAGAAGCTTCTTTAGTAGTAAATAATGGTCGACCCTGTCAAAAGCTTTCCGTGTAAATAGCGTCCACTTGACGGCCATTATCAACCTCTTCTTGCAGATCCGATACATAGCAAGCTAGATTCGTGGCGGTTGACATGCTGCTACGGAATCCGTGCTGATATGGAGTTAGCGACAGATCAAGAATATTTGTTAACAAGGGACAGACTAACGATTCAAACACCTTACCCAATATACTCATACTATAAATATGAAATAAGTACCTTTATTAACTAAAAAAATAACTAAAAATCTTTGGAACATCTTAGGAATTGGAGTTGAAATCGCTACAGTTGAAATAGCCTTTCCGCAGCTTGCACATCACATATCAGAAGTACGTATATTTTCTATTACATCTTTCATCATGGACCGAAGTCGGTTTTCTGTACTGTTAATGTCCATTTTCTATTAAAATCTACAATTAAACAAAGAAAATAAGTTAAAATAGCAGTAAAACAATGACAGTTTTTGTCACGAAATATATACATCAGCTATGTGGGAGGGTATCACATACATTACCCAAACGCAGTTTGCAAGCGCTCAAACGCAGACTGCCGCGACACTTCGATCACGTCACGACTCTATCCCCTCCCGCAACCCTGTAACTCCAACTATTCAAAAGGACTATAAGTTTGAGGTCACGAACAAAAAATATACGCAAATAATTAACATGGTGAGTATGACATACCTGGCCACACTATCGCCGGGTTAATTATTATATTGAGAGTTTTTCAGCCTTATAAAAACAAACAATCAATATATTTTTTCAAGGGGTTTACGTGCTAAGGATTGATTTGTTTGTACGATTTTGTAGTTTTGCAGGTATATTCAAATTGTAATCGGATAATGGTTCATTGAATTATTCTGATATTATATATTATTAGGTTAGTAAACCAAAAAGTTAAAGCGAATGTATGATTGTTGAGAGCTCCATTAATAGCTCTCTCTCGGTGAGGTACAACATGCCGAGATGATGTTGATGATGATGATTCCAAAGTACTTCTGCAAATCATTATAATTTTCTTTACCCTCATATTTTGAAGGTTCCCTTTGGGAGTGTCGGGACTTGGGGGGGCCATCAATGCTTGGAATGCATCGGAATTGGAGGCAGCTCCGGGTCGAGAGTCGAGACTTCAGCGCTTTCAGGCTCTCCTCGTTCGTGCGTTTCCGGCTGAGCTCGTGCGCGCTCGCCAAAGCCGCCGCCGCCGCCGCCGCAGTCCAACGCTGCCGCTCGTGACCTGCGGATGTGTATGACGTTATACCGCATCGCATCACGCAATCTCGACACACGAGTTCACACGACACTGTCATCAGCTACAACATGTGATTGTGCACTTGCAACTATAACTGTTAGACACAATAGTCCCTAGAGGGAGTGAAGCCAGTGCAGTGCGAGTGAAGTGAAGTGCGCTGGTGAGTGTAGTGAAGAGCCGGCGCTGGCGTGAGGGTCAGCTGAGGCAGCTACTCCGCAACTAACCTCGGATTGGGCATCAGCCAAATGTAGGTAATAAAGTTTCGCCGGACACTATCTCTACAAACTGCGGACAATGTACCTACCATTAAGTACCTAGTTTGTTTGAAAGTTTGCTCATTTGTTTAACAGTGATCATTAGTTGGCAATCAACGTTCAGGCGCCGCGCCGTTCGGGACAAGGTGTTGATGAGTGCGCCATTCGGTCGATATGGAGCGTCCACAACTCTTAACAAATTATTATACAAACATTTTATATTTACATTGTGATTTACATACATATTGGATCGACAGGCAACGAGACACCTCAACTTATGAAGTTGAACATATTCCTGGTCAAAACAAAATAACAGACTAAATACCTATTAAATAATGTCAAGACTTACGTCATTGTGGTAGGTAGGAATCTCCTGATACAGTTATTATAATACTTAGGAGGAAAAGGAGATCCGGTGTCTTTTTATTATGTTTTTTATTAGGAAATAAACAAATTAGAATTTGTAGTACCTATTTTATAAATTGAATTAAAAACATAATAACATAATTAAGGCATAAGTCATAACAATATAATGTACATCGCAGATAACGTACAAATTTAATGCACAGAAATACCTAGTAACTTAGTTTACAAATTACTTTACTGATTTAGATTTTCATCTCTTTGCAGATCATCTGTAACAATTCCATGTCTTCAAGGAATCTCCACAAAGCTTTCTAATGAAGAAATCCTTTTAAGTAAATTATAAACAACACAACAGAAGTTTTAATCAAAAGAGATTATTGAAGTAAAACTTCTTAGGGCACGGGGGTAAAATTTATTTAACCTCTCAACTGTGGGTTATTCATATATTTGCTTTTCAATTGCTACTAGCCGGGTGCTAACTGCTATCACGAGTGGCTAAGAAATGTAACGGAAATTGGAATCGGTGACGTCAGGGTCGGCTGAAGACTTTTAAAACCGCAACTATTTTCAATACGGTTTTTAACTAATCAGATAAGATAACTAGTGGCTCTGTGAGCTGTAGACCTCGCGAGTATGTCGGTGGGAAAGCTGAACTGCTAACTAACACACATAAAAAAAATAACCCAAATAATTTTCTTTCAATAACACATACAAACTTATGAATGTACCTGGTTACGTACATGCAGTATGAAAGTAGCCGCACCAATAACTTTGTAAACTACATTTCGCGATCTTTAATACAACCTATTGACTTTTTACTAAAATTATATAGTCTGTTTCACTCTCATGGTCTTTACGAATCCAACGACACCTCATTTGTTAATATCCATCGAGCCGTTTGGGTTGTAGCGATTTTTTTACATTTTAAAACCCCATATCTCCGCCATTTTGAAAAAAATCTAAAAACTGGCTCGAGTAAAAAATTCTATTTATTTTTCCAACCTGCTCACAAAATTTCACGAGAATCGGTTCATAAATGCGACCTGTAGAGGAGAACAACCGGACATACGAAAGCATTTTTGCCCAAACCTGAAACGGAGACGCTTCGCTCGCTTCGCTCGCTCGGTCAATAATACATTCGTACAATAAAGAATGTTAATTAGTGAGAGAAAAACTTGATGAAACGTTAACAAATAAAAATTATTTTAAGCATTCTTCCACGAGTTCTTGATTTCCGGTATGGCCAAGATGGCGCCGCCGCCCCCGCCGCCGCTGGCTGGGACAGTAAACAAAACCAACTAGCATGACTCAAACTACTTCGTTCAACCTCTTTGTTGGAACCGGAACTTATGTTTGACAGCTGTGCGATGCGATCCATACAGTTTGTAAGAAAAGAGTTTCATCAATGTCACACGGGTCGATATGGATTTCTAAAACAAGCAAAGCAATGCATACATTTGAGCGAGACGGCTTAAAGACGTGACGTCAGATGGTATATAATCTGAGCAAGGCTCTATTCTGGGTCCGTTCCTTTTCTTAGTTTACGTGAATGACCTGCCGTATATGGTGGAGAAAATGACTCAGATTGTACTATTTGCTGATGACACATCCATTATCTTTAAGGTGAAAAGACAACAAGAAATTCTAGACGATGCAAATAGTACGCTCTCTCATGTGTTAAGTTGGTTTAATGTAAACAACCTTTTATTAAACTCGAAGAAGACAAAATGTATCAAATTCTGTTTACCGAATGTGCGGCAGGTGGACACGAGTGTAAGCATAGGAACGGAAAGACTAGACCTCGTTGAAGAAACAATTTTCCTTGGAATCACTATAGACTCGAAACTTCAATGGGGTCCTCATGTAACTAGTCTCTCACGAAGACTTAGTTCAGCTGCTTATGCGGTCAGGCAAATCAGACACATCACAGATGTAGGAACTGCCAGATTGGTTTACTTTAGTTATTTCCATAGTATTATGTCTTACGGAATACTTCTTTGGGGGAGAGCGGCAGATATAAACACAATATTTGTCTTACAAAAAAGGGCCATTCGGGCTATCTATCAACTAGATGCTAGGCAATCACTAAGGGACAAATTCAAAAATATCAATATACTTACTGTTACCTGTCAATACATTTATGAAAATATCATGTATACCAGAAAAAACATAGGTTTATTTAAGACTTTAGGTCATAATCATAGTATTGGCACTAGAAATAGAAATAAGATTGCTATGCCCGCGTTCAGACTCAGTAAGGTTGCTCACTCTTTTATGGGAGTATGTGTTAGTTTTTATAATAAAATACCTAATGAAGCAACGGACCTACCAGAAAGGAGGTTCAAAAACTATGTCAAAAACGGCCTATTGAAGAAGTCATATTACAGTGTAAAAGAATATTTAGATGACAAAACTGCATGGTCTTTACCATCTCAGCGCACAGAAATCCAAAGAGGGGCGATGGACTGAGTCAGTACGTCTCTCCTCGGTGTATTTCCTTAGACTTAAGTAGAAATACATAACATTGTATTTTTAAGGCTCTGATATTTTAAAAGAGGTACGGGGGAGGTTTCTTGCCCTTCTTTGCTCCATCCCTAAGCCCACAACTTCCGAACGGGCGGTAGTATACAAAAATATTAATATTATATTGACGTTGACTAAGTAATATGTATGATTTTATGGTCAATAAAAATTTTGAACTTGAACTTGAGCGAGATGCAAATAGTAGTGACACTATTGAATGAGTTAAGTATATCACCACGAGCGCGACAAATTGTAGATAAGGAATGGTGGGAAATAAATGATATGACGTATTAAAAGTAAGTACAAGTATAAAATAATTTCAAATAATCGGACGTCTGAAACTTAAAAGTAACTTGAAGCAGAGATTGGATCTCAAAATTGGAAATTGAAATCTCTTTTAGTATAGGTAGGTATAGGTGTATAGTATAGGTACCACTTAATGATCTAGCTACAGAAGTTTTACTTCTAACACGTGTACGGTGCTACACGCGTATTTTTTTTTAACTTTCTGCGTTCTGAAGAAATCGTGTAGGTAATTGAATTTCATGGAATTCAGGAACAAAAGTCCACTCCACCGGAAAGTCTACCCGCACTGAGCCAGCGTGGTAGAGTATTGCTAAATCTTACTCCCATCCGGGTAAAGGCCTGTGCCCCTCGGTGGGGACATTAATGGGCATTGGGGGTGGGGTCATTGACAGTTTCTAAAAAGTATAAATTTTCACTAGCAGGACAAACCTATTGCTGCGCGAATCTATTTCCTGACCCAAATGGTTTCTGAGATTACATATTTTCTCCTCTAAAACAAAGAAGTGTCGAATAAACTCGGCTATCGAGTATCTTTTGTTTGAGTGAGCGCTGGAGCGCGGCTCCACTCCGCTCCGCAACATTACCCTCCCTCCGCCGCGCACCGCAGAGCAAGCAACTTGACTCACTCACTCGGCATCTATCCAGTTTTCTCAGTTAAAAAAATAATAAGGATCCAATAGTTCTGGCCCATTTTTCGGTGATGTTAAATTTGGTAACATAACTAATAACTATTTACTCTAGGAAAATGCTGGAACTAAAAGTTTCGTATGCGAAAAAAGAATACTCCTTTCCCTGTGACATGATTTACATCATTGGTTCCACGAAAACTTTTATCTTTTACATCCCGTTCCGCGAATCCCTTTTTATGAGGCTTGTATTTAAAAAAAAAACTCATTGGAAATTCTGGATAAAATCACAAGTATCTTGCTACAGCAGTTTCATCTTATGCTGTGCTGAAATGATATCAGATATCACATTTTCATTCAGCTGTCAACATCTTTCATTGGAACTTGGTTTGCTGGAAGAGATCACTTATTAGAGATAAGCTCGCCTTCTCTTCTTATGAATTTGCCCAACTTGCGATCGGTTTTGCAACCATGCAGCAGTTTTTATGAAAGTTCATGGCGCTTTGGGCATTCCATTCCATTGTTTGGAAGCCCTTCTTGGTACTTTTCTTGGTATATAGCTAATACCTATTGTCCTAAACATGTTTTCTCTTCAATCTCCTTTGGTAGGGAATATCACTGAGTGTCGAAGCCAGCTGGTTCAGATGATGGTTTATCCTATCTCTGTAGGTTCTGGTCATTCTCGTGACACCTCCTCCTTAATAGTAGGCATTTGTAAGTATTTATGAACTTCATCATTTCTTGTGAGTGAACCAAGGTGCCTTTACTATTTTGACTTCAAGGCTGAATTTTAGAAGCGTTGTAAGATTTCAATGTTAGATTTACTCCAGTCCCCCATAAATGTACGCCATGCCATATGTCCATATCGGTTTAGGACAGTCTTGTAGACAAGTACTTTATTGTTGACTATAGCTTAGACTGTCTTCCAATGAGCCATTCCAGTGATCTGTGTCTGTAGTTAAGCTCATCACGCTTTTTTCTTATGTGGTCACGCCATGTTTGTTTTCGGTCCAGATGGAACCCAAGGGACCAACGTCAAAAATTAGACATTCATTAACGTCTTGGTACCCACTGTCAAACTAATTTTAATGTCATTTTTTTTTAATAATTTTAATGTCAATATTGTTCAAAGGACTCTTCTATCCTTAAGCGAATGGACGTGTCTTGATGAGAAACTCATAAAACTAAATGCAATATCGTCAACTATCTGATAGATTCTGACAGGAGTGAGAGCAGTTTCTGATCTGACGGGATCAGGTTCCTTAGATCCTGTCCTGATCCTGCAGACCTCTACACGTCGTCGTATGTATGTATGGTGACCACTATGTATTACCCATCGACACGTCCCGTACATGGATCTAGCCCCCAATTCTCACGCTAATGAATCTCCGCCATCGAGATATTCTGCCATCCGGTCCATCGCTTAAAATCTCGCCGCTCACCACATCTTGCTGCCAAAGACCTACTTTGCAGTAACTTTAATGTCTCGGAAGCGTGGAATCAAGAGTGGACCGCTAACACACCCCCAAATCTCCCAATGAAAATTGATCCAACACAAAAGCCAAAGGGTTTCGACCTCCCAAGAAAACATTGGTGCCAACTTAATAGACTCCGAACTGGACATGGCCGTACCGGAGAGTTCATGAGCCGATGTGGATGGAGGAGTTCCGCGGCTTGCGACTGCGGGGCTCAGTCTCAAGACATGAACCATATAATTAAGAACTGCCCCCGCAGAAAATACCATGACGACCCTGCAGACCTGTTCACCCTTTCTTATGACGTAGCCAATGGGTTAAAAGCCTCGACATAAACTTGTTATTAAATAATACGAAACGACTGTACTCATAATTAAGCCATACGACTAAATAAATAAATAAATCAAGATATCGGTTTTGATACCGCATAATCGCCATCGTAAACATTCTCGATTCAATTTTTTTTTCGATTGAATCGAGATATCTCTCGGTTTTTCATAAATCAGATCACGAGAAAAGTTTCTTTTTAGTTTTTGATGGAAATATGCGGCATCTCGATTGATATTGGGACCATTGAGATGATCTCAATAGCGCCAGAATTGCCCCCCTGGTAATACAACGTAGCGCACACTACTAGTGCTCCACCGCTGCCGCTTCTCCGTGACCGTTGACGAAGTTACAATACGACCGTACCGCGACCGTCGTCGCCGATACAAACACTCATAAAGTGCACGAGATGATGGATGAGGCGGGCGACGGAGTCCCGTATCCACATTCCATACTAATCCCGAGTTTATGGGTCGCTCCATGATCGATCTTTCGTCAAATTAAACAGAATCGTTTCCGAACCCATGAGCCTTGTCCTGATTTATCGGAACGACTGTATCTCTTGGCGTCATGCTTTGGTATTGACTTCGTTGCTTCAGTTCATTGGCGACTACAATTTTTATAGAAAGTACCAACATAAATTTTATTGTACTCACATCATTTCGTTGAATTTCATTGGAAAGGAATTACGTCAATTAACCTTTAGGTAGGTAATGACGTGGTTTCGACGACTCATAAATGGTGACGTGACTTTTTATAAACGTCTATGCAATTTAGGTCAATAGTATGAACTTAATTTTTATTAGATATTTTTTAAATAAAAATCCTCTTTTTACTGCTATAGACTAAAATTAAACCCAATTTATGAATTAAATAACATTTATTAGGACATTTGGTAAAAGTTACGAAAAAATCACATTCTATAAAAAATGAACTTCATAAGTGTTATGAAATAAACTAAGACTTATTTTTTACCAAAAAAAAATATCTTACTTCTTCAACTTAATTATTAAAACAAAATAGGAACTACGAGAGAATTAATATATATAAAGATGTAATCTGCGTATAAAATAAATTATATGCAAATACTGACCTCACGTCTCAGGGACACCAAACAGCCGTACAGGTCCAGGTGTTGCTCACACGAGCGCGAGCACTCGACTGACCAATCATGCCACCGAAACCCGAAGGCAGGGGAAGGGGCGGGAGCGTCTTAAATATGGCAAGAGACTGTTTTTTGCATCAGGGCCGTCTGTGAGTCAACCACTATAGGCACAGATTACTAAATAGTTACTACACAATCTAGATTAGCGCTAAAAACCAAAAACGCTTATGTTATGTCAATAAAAATATATAGCAAATTACCTGAAAACATGAAGACCATAGTCAATGAAACCACATTTAAAAAACAATTAAAACACCTCTTGGAGGGCAAGTGTTATTACTCAGTAAACGAATATATGGATGATAAACTATATTAACCACAATAACTAATTTGTATAATAGATAATAATAATAATAATGCTCACTATCAATATATTTATTGTTTTATTTAAAATTTTATAATGTCCTACCATACTATTTATAATTTGGCCAAACGTGGTACATAATTTATGTATTGTTCTAAGTTTAAAAGGAAATGTTCTTATTGTGTAATAAAATAAAGTAACTAAGAACAGTAAATTAGATACATATATAATAATTATATTAGATAGAATATTGCTTG